>QFDD01012165.1:0-10640 GCA_006871305.1 Vachellia collinsii
AAATTGATTTCACAGTGCCTATGTACTTCCACTGAGTTAAGTATTAACAATTGTTCATTAGCCATTGACAACTCTATATATGTTATTGACAAGTTTCCTCAAGATATTGACAACACCTGAACTCATGCCCCTGATGCTGTCAATGTCGTATTCTTAGTTATCATTAGTTACGTTATAGTTGTCAATACTATATTCGTTATTGTCAATGTAGCAGACAACAACATTAGGGGCACGAGTTCACGTGTTGTCAATGGCTTGAGGAAACTTATATGTTGGAGTTGTCAATGCCATATTCTTAGTTGTCATTAGCTACATTATAGTTGTCAATACCATATTCGTTGTTGTCAACATAGCAGACAACAACATTAGGGGTACGGGTTCACGTGTTGTTAATGGCTTGAGGAAACTTGTATGTTGGAATTGTCAATGCCATATTCTTAGTTGTCATTAGCTACGTTATAGTTGTCAATACCATATTCGTTATTGTCAACGTAGCAGACAACAGCATCAAGGACACGAGTTCACGTGTTGTCAATGGCTTGAGGAACCTTGTATGTTGGAGTTGTCAATGTCATATTCTTCGTTGTCATTAGCTACGTTATAGTTGTCAATACCATATTCATTGTTGTCAACATAGCAGATAACAACATTAGGGGCACGAGTTCACGTGTTGTCAATGGCTTGAGGAACCTTGTATGTTGGAGTTGTCAATGCCATATTCTTAGTTGTTATTAGCTACGTTATATTTGTCAATCCCTATTCATTGTTGTCAACGTAGCAGACAACAGCATCAGCGGCATAAATTCACGTGTTGTCAATGGCTTGAGGAATGTTGTATGTTGGAGTTGTCAATGCCATATTCTTAGTTGTCATTAACTATGTTATAGTTGTCAATACCCTATTCGTTGTTATCAACATAGCAGACAACAACATCAGGGGCATGAGTTCACGTGTTGTCAATGGCTTGAGGAACCTTGTATGTTGGAGTTGTTAATGCTATATTCTTAGTTGTCATTAGCTATATTGTAGTTGTCAAAACCCTGTTCGTTGTTGTCAACGTAGCAGACAACAGCATCAGGGGCATGAGTTCATGTGTTATTAATAACTTCAGTCCATTTGTCAATACCAACGTTAAGTTCCTGTTTCCAAGCTCGAAAATGGACAGTATAAACAAACCAACCTTTCCAAAGAAGAGAAAGAAATGGGATTCATACCAAGAAATGAAAAATGGGGAATTTTAAAGAGCAGCACATTTTATTAGCTAAAGTGTATGACCATTCTTTTGATACAGTTATTGATTTCAATAGAAAAGAGGGGATAGAGCAGCACATTGAAAAATCAAAACAGTAAATAAGAAAGATTAATGAAAGAGACGAAAGATTAACAGAGGTATCGTAAGACGGGGTTTAGATAGTGAGCCGCTAATGAAACGAGGGAGGGAGAGAAACAAGAGTCGCTGGGCTATTCCTTGCAGACAGAGAGAGAGAACAGTTTCAAGAAGCTGTGTCTGTGAAAGAAGATGAAACGGATAGAGAGACAAGAAAGAGGGAGACTTTGAAGATAGACACAGAGAGAGAAAGAGAGAGATTAGTTTCATTTAGAGGACATTTTCGTCACTTCCCATAAAATTCAAAAACCCAAATTGCTGCCTGGCAGCAATTTATCCTTTTGGAAGTTTAGGGTAGCTTTTTGGGTTTCTTTAATTCATTTATCATTTTTTTGTCATTTTCCCTAGATAAAAATGGTTTTCCATTATCTTTCGGAAATTAAAGTTGTGTTAGGTTTGGACTGGAGCATGCCTAATTTAATATCGTGTCGAACTTCTATTGGTTGCAGCTGAAAATTATGACCTTTTATTCTGTGTATTTGCTTGCATCTATCGTCGAAAGAACACAGCTCCTTTGCTCACTTGAGTCAAGTCTTTATCGCATTTTCCATTCTTCACTCGGAAGTTCTTACTTTTTAAAAAAGAATTAGTATAAGGTGCCAAGAGCCTACTTTGATAAATACGTCAAGGAAACTAGTTTAAAAAATAAATTAATCAAAATACTCAAACCCATGGTATTAGCTAGACACTTACAGACAAAAAATATGTTACTTTTTCTTCAAGGAAAAAACCAAATACAGCCAATTCCTTTGAGGAATTTTTGTGGTCTCCTTGTTGATCCGTACATATGATGTGATGTCATATAGCTTGTTTGGGGTTAGCTTTTGAAATGTGATTGTACGCAATCTAAGATAAACATATGAAAGAAGTTTTATCTCGACTTACGTAAAAGTAATTTTGAAAGAGGTTCACAAACAAACATAATCACAATCTAAGGTAAACAAAGTAATTCTGGAAGTTTTATCTCGACTTGCGTAAAAATAAAAAAATGTGACGTTGAATCATGAGGTTGATAAATTAATTAAAAATAATAAATATAAATAATTTTAAAATAATTTAATTAAATTGTTTAATCTTTACAAAAATAATGTTTTTCATTAAGGATGAGAGGGGTGTAGGTTATTGGCACCTTATACTAATTCTTTTTTAAAAAGTAAAAACTTCCTAGTGAAGAATAGAAAATGCAGATAAAGACTTGACTCAAGTGAACAAAGGAGCTTTGTTCTTTCAATGTTAGATGAAAGCAAATACACAGAATAAAAGGTCATAATTTCCAGCCACAACCACTAGAAGTGTTAAATTAGGCATGCTCCAGTCCAAACCTAACACAACTTTCAAAATGTTGTAATCTGAGACAAATATGTGGGGGGAGTTTTATTTTTATTTGCGTAAAAATGCTTCTAAAAGTTTAACAAACACCCCCAAGTTGCAGACTAACGAATTGTGGTTAAAGTCATAAATTTTTTCAACTTTATCCCTTCATAAATGATGTGAGTATTGGGAAACATATTCATAAAAACGCTAAACCTCAATGAAAGATAAGAATAAAATAAATAATAGTATGTAATGAGTTACTGTTAGAACAAAAAAAATTATAGTTGACATGTGATAAGGTTGGAGGAATATAACATAATGATACATGTAATATATGATATAATTAAGTAATTTATTTAATTTTTTTTAATGTTTTCAATTTAATTAATTGGATCTTATATTAAGGATTAAAATAATATATGAATCAAAATATTATAAAATTAAGTAATTTATTTAATTTTTTTAATCTCCACAGAATAATTAATTGAGTGTTATATTAAGATCAAAATAGCATATGATAAAATGCTTTAATTTCACTCCATTATTGCTAGTAAGTATTAACTCGTGTAATTTTACTTTATTGGCCTTGTTATTCGTGCTATATATATAAAAAACTAACGGTGTAGACAAAACAAAATTAAAAATGTTTAATTGAAAGGGAAAAAAATAGACAGTGCCATATTTAAAATTTAAGAAAAATATGGATAAAAATGGTTTTCCATAATATTTTATAAAGTTTTGTTAAGTTTGGAGGGAAGCATGCGACTTTAATAATTTCTCCTAGGATGTAGACTATCACTATCACTACCACTACGATGTGGAGGAATAAAGCAAAACGTGTGGAGCAACTCTGTCGATCGAGTCAAGTCTTTGTTTCCATTTTCCATTCTTCACCGCGGAGTTTCCACACAATTACGATATCATTTTAAAAGATTTTAAGATTTCAAGGAATATTCTCCTCCATTTTAAATATAAGATATCATTTTTTAGTGTAATCAATGCTATAAAAGAATTTTGTATTTAAATTTAAATGAGTGTTTAACCACTCATTCGTAATTTAGCCTCTTCTTTAAGAGTTAAGAATAATTGTCAAAAGTTTCAAACCTATTTATCTTTATTTGATTTACTATTATAGTAATGCAATTGGCAGCAAAATCTCAAACTTAAGTGAATCTTTATGACGATTTTCTATTTTTGTAATGAAATTTACTTAGTTTCGATAAATCTTCACCATTATGGTAATAAAATTAACAACCGCTTTTTCCTATATAAAAGTAATATGCCCGTTTTCAAGCAAAAAAAATTGATTGTCAATTTCAATATTATATTGTCAAAGTAGTAAATGACTGTAAGTATTTATTTTTAAGATATGAAAAAAAATAAAAAAATGATTATCAATTGTATTCTCATTACATGAGTAGTAAATTTCAATAAAAAAAAAGTAATAAATCATAAAATCCGACCACCGCCAATAGCCGGCCGCGATGGAGAGATGGAGCAGAGCAACAACAATAACGTACACAACCATACAATTGACATTAAACATAAACATAAACATAAGAAAACAACAACTTAATCAACCTGTACATGATCTCATCTCCAAGCCAACACAAGAAAAGGATACATGGATCAACCACAAAAGAAACATAACGTACAGCAACTTAAAAACAGCTAGAACAAGAGATAGCCAAATCAAAATAAGAACCACACTAGTCGCATATGGTAGATCCAGATCTTGATCTGCTTGACTAATTCTGTCATCAAAGTTTGCCGTGCAAGCCACGAAAGTAAGCTTTAGGGCTTGCTTCAAAAGAGGCTCTAGCCATGAACTCGCCGGGTCGACCCGGTGCTTTCATGAGTTTTTCGCGATCACCAGAACCACCACCACCTCTAAATAAGAATCCACAAACACCACCAAGTCCGCCATAGTATCCCGTGGCAGCAGCAAGAAGAAGGGCCCCACCAGCTTTCACAGCTAAATCCCTGTGCTCATCACTTATACCTGTAGCTCTTATCTTCTCTTCAGCCCAACTCTTGTTCGTCCCATACCCATTTTTGGCCATCTCAGCTAAACTCTTAGCCGTCTCAGACCTATTTTTAGCCATCTCGAGCTTATTTTGAGCCATTTTGCAACAATCATCATCAGAAGCAGAGCTTGCTAATATGAATCTAAAGGCACTTCCAAATCCTTCGTTGTAGGCAATAGCAGTTGACAGAAGAAGAGATCCACCACTTTTGATGAGTAAACTTCTTTGCTCATCACTTATTCCTTGGGCTCTCACTTTTTCTTCAACCCAACTTTTACTCTTCCCAAACCCATTCTTGGCCATCTCATAACCATTATTTGCTTTCTCAGACAAATTCATATTTTCGGTGCTCTCAAACCAATTCCTTCCAAAAGGATTCGAGATTTTAGTACTCTCCAACCAATTCTTTCCACTCTCAGATGAACTCATGGATCTTTAGAGATCTCAGACCAACTCTATAGCGTTCTCACTTCTCTGACATCCCCTTACTTGAGAGTTGAGACTATTCCTCTTCTGTGTGTTTGGCGAATTTTGCAGGCAAGTTAATTTCAGGGTTACAGTGAAAATTCCGGAGATTCTTCAGCATTATATATTATTTGGTGTGCACAACAGTGATGAGAGAAAAATATTGTAAAACTATTAAATATAATCTAACATGCTATTTTTGTAGTGAGGCTTACGCTACTTTTGAATATGTATATGTAATTATGTTAACTTATATTAATTGTTATGATATTTTTTCTCTCATTTTAAATGTTTATTGATTTTTTTTCCTACAGAAAGTATATGGTGTTTAATGCATTTTTGATAAAAACTTATTGGTCTTTTTACACTTTAACCTTTAATTTTATAATATATGCCTAAAATGATAATGAATTAATTAGTTAGTGGATGGATTGATATCATATCATTATAAAATCCAATATCAAATATCAAATCAATAAAATGTAAAATATCAATCAATCATTAAATATCAAGCAAATATCAAATAATATATAACTAAAACTTGTACATCAATAGTAATTGATCCTTGTAATCATTATATGTGGCATCTTTAATTAAAAAAATTTATATGTGGCATCTATTTGTTTTGACCAATTTGGGCAAATTTAATTGGTTCAATTGGGTGGTTGCTTGATTATGATTGGTTCACTCGGGTGGTAAATTTCAAATGCCTTCAAAATCTATAAAGCCAAAATATTTTCTAAAATTTTAAATTTAAATATGTAATCCGAATTTAAAAAATTTTATTAGGGCATTTATTTTTTATCCTTTCCCAATATTTTTCCTTCTCAAGAAATGTTTTCCAAATTCCAACTCTTTTGTAGATTGTTTTTATTTTTATTCACCACACCTCTTTTATTCTATTTTGTTCTACTTGGATAGGAAGAAAAGTCTGGCAAAAAAAACGGATTGGAAGAAAAGTTGGGAGATGAGAAAATGGAAAAAAGAAAAAACTAAAGAGAAAATATTATTAGATATCTTTCTGGGATAGATAAATTATTAGAAAACATCCCAAAACTAAATGCAACAAGGTTAATTAAAAATTGAGGTGAACCAAATAAATGATCATATGAACTATATTTTAAAATTACAATTAGTGGCAAAAGTAAAATAAATTAATTAGGATACTTTAAAATGAAGCAAATTTATTTAATGGGTAAATAACTATGATATGGTGGCAGCAATGTTATATTTATAGTTCTTTTCTGGGAGAGCGGGGGCGGGGACACAAGTAGTTATATAGATATTGTTGATAATTTGTCAGAAGATGATTACCTTACAAATAGAGTAATAATTGCTCTTGACATTAGAAATTATAGACATGTTCAATAAATTGCTAATATATCTTTATAGACAAATGTCATGTATTTTGATAATGTTTATTATTAATAGATGTATTCTAATTTTTCCTTATGTTTAAGCCCATCATATTATTAAATTACTCCATTTGTTTCTTTTTATAAACAATTAAAAGTAATAAATGTTCAAGAGAAACAATTTTTCCTTCCAAATATACATTTGTTTATTTATGGAGATGTAATGAATTGGGAGGCCAAAATATAACATGTATTAATTTTTTCAAAAAAAAAAATATTTGTTATATAAAACTAACACTTTGTGAGATAATATTACTTGTGAATAGAACTAAAATGATTATATTCTTCAAATTTATTTTGTATGACTTTAATGTTATTCATTTAGTTTATTTGTCCAACAATTCTATGTATAATTGTGCATCACACAAGGTTATTAAATCTTTTTTTTTATATAGTTTTCCGTTTACAAAATCATATAACGAGTTTATTCAAAAAAAAAAAAATCATAGAGAGATGTACGTGCAAGCTTTGAAAATTATTTTATGGGTAAAATAAAGAGGCAGGCAGGGGTTGGGTTGGAGTGTTTGTCTGTTAGATAGGGCTAAAAAAAATACTCTTTTAATTAATAAATAAAAATATTAACACCACTGTAATTAATTAACGGATAATTCTTTTGCCAATTAATCAATGGATTGCCCTGTCCCCTTTATTGTTATATTTTTTTTACTTTTCTTCTGAAAAGTTTCAAAAGCATAAATAGTACTAATATTATATTACTATTAATATTAATTGAATCTAAACAGAATTATCACAATACTTAATCGATCAAATTTACCCTTATTTTAATTTTGATCCCTCAAATTTTAAGTAAGTGGCTTTGACCCTTAAGTTTCATTTCATTTAAGACATTGGTCCATATAATTTAATAAAAACATGAACTATTTGACCACTTGAGGGATCAAAAGTGCTTTCTTGAAACTTAAATGAATAAAATTAAAATGAAGGTTTGGGTTAACAAGGCTTCGTTAAGGGGTCATGTCCTTTTGATTGGATATTTCGACTTCCTCCTCAACTACAATACCTTTTGATGCAGGATCTAACAGGGTTCTCTTTGAATATTGGCTAATATGGATGTTGTTTATTTACATATTTTGTTGTTAATTTGTGTTTGTTTATTTACCTGTACGAGACTCTTTCCTAATTAATGAATACTATTGATGTTTGCAAAAAAAAAAAACGAACGCAAATTTGAGGAAACAAAGATTATATCAACCCTTTAAGGAAAAATTAATCATTTGATCCACCATTGATGAGATCTATGAGGTTTTACTTCCATTACAACTTAGTTCCAGTTTTTCAAATTTGTAAAATTCACGAATCCAAATTGAGTCTAGAAAGAAGGGTAAATATATACTCTATTATAATGTAATAAAATAAATTTTAAATCTTCATTAAAAGATGTGCCCATTTTAAATACTTAATAATACATTAAATATGATTGCTTCAAATAAACAGGTGTTTTGTGAAAATATTACCATAACTTAATTTTTATAGTATGATTCATTTAAAATTTAATTATTAAATTTTGACTTAGCATGATTTAGTTTTTATATATTTAATCATTTAAAATATTCAGTCCTACATTTAAAAAAAATATAGTTATATGGACAATAATTGTTTTAAAAAAACAAGTTAAGGACTAAGGTTTTAGAGTTTAAATTATATATAGGATTGGTCGCACAAAATGAAAATTTAAGGACAATTTTAACAAATAAAAATTATAAGAATTAAGTTATATCTAATTAAAATTTAGGAATTAAGTTATAATTAAGGCATATCTATGTATCTACAGAGGTTTAATAATTAATCTTTATTATTTTAATTTGGGGTTAATATAATATTTAACCCCTCAAATTTGCTATCATTTAAATTTAAAATTAGTGGTTTTGATCTCTCAATAAATAAAATAATTCATATTTTTATTAGTCTATAAAGAATAATATATTTGATAAAATGAAACTTGATGGTTTTAAACGACTAATTTTAACTTTAAAAATTAAAATTAAAATGAAGACAAATCTAAAGAGTCATCTTCTATCGCACCAGCTAGCATATTTTAGAGCCTACCGCTTTGTTTTAGGATTATTTAAATAATCAAAACTATTCCTTTTTACTTAACTTCTTTCATGAAAGTTACTCTAAATAAGTTTATCTTTCTAATGATAAGAAAAGTAGTCCTTTTTGCTCTACATAACTCATGTAGCTTAATTTGTTAGCATTGTTATTCCTTCTATATATGTATAGGAATTAAAGGTGTGCACAAAACAAAATTAAAAATGTTAAACTGAAAGGGAAAAAAAATAGACAGTACCAAATTTAAAATTTAAGAAAAATATAGATAAAAATGGTTTTCCATTATCTTTTATAAAGTTTCTATTACTGATAAAAATGTTCAGAATCAAGACCAATTTTTTAATGTTTTTTAAATGTCAATGTTAGGTTTTTAACATTAATTAATTAATTATTCGCATAAGATAAAGATATGTTTTACCAAAAATTCATTATTATATATGTCACCAATCTTGGAAGATTCAGAATGGAAGGTGGGCATTGGAGGAAGCAGATATAATTCAGAATGGAAGATGGGCGCGGAGAAGCTGTAGGGTTTGGTGCCAGAGGAAATTATAAATAAAGTTGAGCAAATACCACTCAACCACATCCAGAAAAATGATGAGGTAACTTGGGAAGGGGCAAGAAATGGGAAGTATGCAGTAGTTAAGAGTGAATATCATGGCACAAAAGCCAGAAGGAAGAAAATGGATAATAGGGCAAGTTCTTCAATTCTTTTACCAAAGGAACTATGGAACCAAGCTTGGAAATTAAAGGTGCTACCGAAAGTTAACCAGCTTAGTAGGAGCTGTGCCGGTGAAGGAAAGGCAGTTTAAACGAAAGTGTTGCCCCTCGAAGATGTGCCCAGTATATATGTGAGAAAGAGCCGGAAACTTTGGAACATGCTCTATTTCTGTGTTCCTGGACAAGAGGAGTATGGTTTGGCTGAAAATTAACACTAAAGTTTGAAAAAGAGGACATAAATAGTTTGGGGGAATGGTGGGAAAGGAGGGTAACAGTAAAGAAAATTCTGGAGGCGCACCAGTTAGCCCACTTTGCCCGGGTGCTATGGTTGATTTGGAAAGAAAGAAACAGAATGGCTTTTGATTATAATTTCCCAGACCCATTGGGAGTAATTCATTTGGCTGAAAAGGCAGTTGATGAATACTGGAAAGAAAAAGGTTGGACCTTAGGGGTGTGTTTGGTTGGAGGGAAGGGGAAGGAAGGGAAGGGAAAATGATCCCCTCCCCTCATTTGGTTCAAAATTTTGGAGGGGAGGGAAGCTTAAATTTACCCTCCCCTCCCCTTCTAAACCCTATTTTGGCTCCCCTCCAAATTGGGGTTTTTTGGAGGGGAGCCAAATTTTTTGACAACTTTACCCTTTCAATTTTTCTCCTATTTTATTAATGCCCTTGAAGAAAAATATTATTATAATTTAAACTATATTTTAATAAAATAAAAAAATATTATAATAAAAATATATTATTATAAATTAATTAAAAATATTAATTATATAATTTTAATTAAAAATTAATTATAAAAACAAAATATAAATTATAAAATATATTTTTATACAACTAATTTATAAAAAATACGTTATTATAAATTAAAATATATTTTAACAAAATAAATAATAGATAAAATATATTATTCTTAAATTAATAAAAAAATAAAAATCATAAAATTATAATTAAAACATATATTATACAAATTAATTAAAAATAAAATATATTATTATAAATAAAAAATATTATTATTTTTTCAAAATATAATATCACAGGGTAAATAAAAATATTAGTGCATAAATTAATGTTAATATATAAATTAATTTATATAATCTATAAATAATATATAAGGGTAAAATAGTAATTTACTACCATTCCTTCTCTCCCCTCCCCTCTTAAACCAAACAAGGGATCATTAAAAATACCCTTCCTCACCTCCCCTTCAACCAAACCAAACAAGGTGATCCTCTCCCCTGCC
>QFDD01012168.1:0-10407 GCA_006871305.1 Vachellia collinsii
GGCGAGTTGTGTGCCGCCGTGGTGTTTCATAAAAAGGCGCCTTTTTATGTAACACCACGGCGGCACACAACACGCCAAACCGGGCGGACATGGCAGAGCGCTGCGGCACACAACACGCCAAACAGACCCCCCCGCCAGGATATACCTGCCCCCTGCAGGTTTATCGCCTCCCCAGGGATCGAACACGCTTGCTGGGGATAACAAGCGCCTCAATGCATCCCTGGTAACCACTAGGCCTAGTGGCTACCAGGGATGCATGGAAGCGCTACTTACCCCCAGGTAGTGGCTTCGATCCCTAGGGGGGGCGATCTGTGAAGCCAGCAGGGGGCTGGGTATAACCTCGGCTGGGTTTGGCATGTTGTGTGCCGCCTAGCCATGTCCGCCCGGTTTGGCGAGTTGTGTGCCGCCGTGGTGTTACACCACAAACTTCTCCCTCTCTTCCTCACTGGTTTGGCACGAAAATGGGACAAATGGGGACTTAAAACTTATAAAAATATGATTCCATGAACTAGAGTAGCTTGTGGGTCCCACATGTGTCCAAAATGCCCTTCTACTTGCCATAGTTTACCATTTGTGCCATTGGTTTATTCTCACTCTTCCATCTCTAATGAGAAGATGACAAATGGCATTCTTGAATTCACACAATTTCATCTTTCCCAAAATACCCTTACATTTACATATTTTTTACTACCAAAAATGCGTTTCGAGAATTTTCCAATCAATAAAGTCATTCAAGACTCTCAAAAATTCCCATAATTCATAAGCTCATTAGAGTATTTTTCTTTTCTCAAAACTCAATTCAAAAATGCCCTTAATTAATTTTCTTCTGAAAATCCAAATTCGATAATTTTCAGCTTTTTGTACTATCATTCCAGCAAACTTCTTTTGAATTTCTACTGAAAACAATTTTATAAATTAGGGCACTCTATCAACTATTTTTAGCCACCTTAACACTACTTTCTTAAGGCTTCTAGACAATTTAAATAATAATATTTGGATAAAAATTTATTAAATAGCCAAAATATTAATTATAGTAAAAAAATTTTGCAAAAGGGCATTTTTGTCCATTTAACCTTAATTGAGCCTCAATTACTAATTAGTGACTTTTTCTCTACCTTCTGGTGCCTGGGGTAACTTTCTGTATTTTGGTCAAAATTACCAAAAAGCCCTTGACTTTTTCAAAATGATCATTTTTCCCTTACATTTTATTTGCTTACAAAATGGCACCTTTGGCATCTCTTATGCTTGTACTCACTCTCTAAACCCTTTATTACTCTGTAGCCCCTTGTTTAGCCCTTATCCTTGGTTACAAAAAATTGACGATGTTATAGGAATGGTTTTCTTAGTTTGATGCACTGATGTTAGATTGAAAAGGCCATGAAATTGCTTGAAAACAATGCAAAGGTATCCAAAAGGTTTTTTTTTCTATACAACAATGCTTAAAGCAAAGAGAAAAACACCAAATGCACAAGCTCATGCCCTAAGTCTTGACTTATACCATATAGGCCGTGACCTAAAATGTACTTAGAGCAAAATTGAGCATCAGGGGTAATTAGGTTGCAACTTAAAGTAAAATTAGTTGTGACCTTAATCTCCTAGAGAGCTTCCCCTTTCAAGAAAAATCTATAATGTCACGACCTAAACTGATTCAATCGTGACTTCTCATGCACAGAGGCTACACAAACATGAAGATTTCAAAACCTAACAAGTTAAGCATGCAAAACCTCTTCACTAAGCATCAAAACTTTAAAAAAATTATCCAATATACAGTAATTCATCACAAAAATTTAATCTTAAAACAAGGGATTGGTGATAAAAGATTAGATCTCACAAATGAATGAGCAGAATGAACCACAATCATCAAATTCAAAATAATACCTCCCCCTTCACACTTAAACATAGCAATGTCCCTATTGCACGGAGAATTGGGAAAGAAAGAATAAACACAAGAAAATGCAAAAGGGAATGGAAAAACAAACCAACCAACTATATTTACTTAAGTAGTATCCACAACAATAAGAGTTTAGCCAAAGAGGGCAAATGGTCCAAGTTCAGAAACAGCAAAATACAACTAGAAACAAGAAAAACAAAATCAATCCTCTCATCCT
This sequence comes from Vachellia collinsii, assembly GCA_006871305.1. Classification (NCBI taxonomy): domain Eukaryota; kingdom Viridiplantae; phylum Streptophyta; class Magnoliopsida; order Fabales; family Fabaceae; genus Vachellia; species Vachellia collinsii. The sequence continues at coordinate 2,109 of QFDD01012168.1, forward strand.
GCTCCTTCTTTAGCTCCAACTTCTTCTCTGCTTCCCATTCCTTCTTGAGTTTCAGCATCCACACTACCTGAAGTTTACCCCAGTCCTTCTTGAAAGAAGCTTGTCGAAGGAATGGAATTTCACAAGAATGCCTCTTCATATCCTAGAGGGAAATCCACCATAATTGATTGGGCCATTTTTATCATTAAAGGATACATGAACCTTTATCTTCTGAATTCATTGACCATAACCTATTGGTTCAAGGATATGACCTGATTGCTTAGAAGGGCAATATGCTTGCTTAGAGAATTTAGGGTGATGCTATGATCACCTTCCTCAGTCTCCTCCTCCGATTCTTCCACGACTAGCCTTTTTCCTTTCCTCCTGCTCTTACTAGATTCCGCAACCTCAAAAGATGGCATTGGAATAGTGAACACCCTTATGGTGATAAGGGATAGGGTCAAATCAATCTTCCTCTCTATAATTTTCCTTGCTCTACATAGGTCAATGATGAGATGGGGGAACACCATCAAAGATGAAGCATTGTTGACACAGTGCATCATTTGGTCTCGAGAAATCACCACCACATCTACTAGTTCTTCGATCATAAGAGGATACGGTAGGAGGACACCCTCAATGGGGATATTAGAAATATGGGCGATGGGGCGCACATGGTAAGTGATAAAGTTAAGCCAAATTTTGGCCACATCATTCATGAACTTCCTCTCAAAAAAACTGCTCCTCGCCCCTCGTTGTCCAACATGCCCCATCAACCCTTATGACTTCAAAGGCGTGCTCCTAGTTAACATGCTTCAAATTTATCTTGTAGCCCTAGAACAAGCAGTTTTCAACTGCAGGGAGCTTGTAAAAGTTCCAGATGTCTGTTTCATCAATAGTGAATTCTTGATTCCACCATCTTATCCCAAGAGTGCCTATGGTGACAGAGTGACTGTAGAACTCATGAACCAAGGTCAAGTTTTCCTTGGTCCTCTTCTTCATAAGCTCACCAAATCCCAAGTCAACAGCCTTTTGATAGAATTCAAACTCATGAGTCTTTAGGAAGTAGTGCTCTTGGACTACTCCCCTATTGGCAAATTTCTTTACTGCTTCAGCCCATGATAGATGGACTAGGGGCTCTATTCCAGGTTCCTTCTCAGTATTTAAGTTCTTGGTGTGCACCATCATTCTGAAATCTTAAAACTTTGTAAAAGCTACTGTTCATCAGTATTATTCACTTGTTAAATTTCATATTATCGGTCAATTTTGAAAATTCATAACTAATTTTAGAAAAATTGTAATTGCATGGTTCAAGTTTCCAAATGAATCTTTTTAAGTTCTCTATAGGGTTAAAATATCCATTTGTCCAATTTCTTAACCAATTAATACAGAATAATTCGTTAAAAAAACACTATTCATTTGGTCATTTTTTATTTTTTCAGATTTTTCTTCTAACTTTGGACAATCATAAATTTTTGTACAAACCTCCAAATCAATCAAATTTTAACTCATTTCAAAGCTTGCCATGTGAACTATTTTTCTAGAAAATGTCATAGAAATTGGACTTCATTTACTATATCTCATCATTACCTCAACTTAGTGCTTTATTGAGGGTATTGGACCCTTTTGTCACTTTTTAGCATGCTCCTTTCTTAATTTTTCCATGCATACTATTATTGACCACAATTAACTAACCTTTCTAACCAATTCACATTCTACTAACCATAAATCCAAAGTTGTTGAGATTTAACATATACATTTTCAAAATTCAACATACATCACATATATAACATAAATAACTTCTCTTGCAACTTGCACTAGTAGAAAAGAGGCTTTTTAGTTAGTACTTATAGGGTAAGGTCTAAAAAATATGACCGATTGCATTTTTGTAAATAATTGTACAAATTTAACTTTTTTAGAACCTTTAAGTTGCAGTCTAAAAAATAATACGTTTAGACCTCACCTGGAAGGGTGCTGTCTTAAAAATAACGCTTTTAGACCGCACCTAAATAGTGCAATCTAAAATGAGGGTTTTTTTGTCCGTACCTAAGGTGTGCAGTCTAAAAAGATAATGCTTTTAGACCGCATACGAGGGGGTGCGGTCTAAATACTCTCACAATTTAAATTTTAAACATGGTGCCTTTTTTCTCTCCTTCTTCTGACGCTAATTGCCTTTCTTCTTCTCTTGTCCCTCTCTCTCCTTCTTTCAATTTTTTTCCTAAGGTGCTAAGGGTGGGTAGATTTTCGCCTTCTACTTCTTCCCCAGTTGCCACCCCCCTCAAACTCTTCAATCTCTATGAGATGTGAGACGAAGGCTGGATCAATGTGACCATGTCTCATGACTCTATCGTCATCAAGTTTCTCCTCTGCCTTCGCCAAGATACCTCACCATAGACTCCTCCAACCAAAAACCAACCTCCTTGTATTGACGTCAACTGGACCATACACTAGCGTTGTTCAAGGTTTTTCACCTTTGGAAATTTGTTAGTTGATTTCAATTTCTTTTGCAAATAAGTTCTTTTCCCTCTCCTCAATCCTAGCTCATTTCTCTCCTTATCCTCCTTTTTTGTTTTTTCCTTTCAATTTTGTGTTATCCTCCTTAGGCATTGGCTGGGGCTGTGAAAGGAGATATAAAGAACTAGTTCACTACTTAGAAAAAGCTCTGCTAAAGTGTGGAATCATAGCAGGTCATGATCTCTGCATTTTGGAATATTTTTTGAAGAAGCTTGATTTTAATGTATTTTTTTTCATTTCCAAAATTATTTTTCTGTTTTTTTAAATATTAACTTGTGTTTGGGTTTTCTACAATTGAAGATGGAGGAGAGAGTAACTATGAAGTAGATTTCTGGAAAAAATCCTTTGTTATTGTGAGTTTTCTTTTAATATTTCTAAGAGGCATTTGGTAGTTTCTAACATGTTTTTTGCCTGAGGAAGAGAAGATTCGAGATAGAGTTGGTGAAGGCTTTTATTTGCTTCCAATGATAGATCTCCCTAGCCCATTCTTCAAGTATACAAAATAATTATTGAGCCATATCTAATTCCAGTACTGGTCAATTCATCATCCTTCACCAACTACTACCACCAACACCACCATTACTTAGTCTTCTTCTTCTTCTTTTTTTGATAATTTTTGATAATTTCGTTTTTTTCCTTCTCACCTATGTTGTCATTCATTTCTTGACAAATTACAAGCTTCTAATAGGTGTATGCAAGTATTTTTTGGGGATTATTATGTCCAATTTATAATTTGAATTATCTTGCTATATGCTTGTATGGTTTAGCCCAATGAATCCTCAAAAAAAGATTTATTTTTTGTCATAAGATTTATTTTTATAGTTTTTAATATATTATAAGATTTATTAAAATTTATTTAATGCTAAAAATATGTAGGCATTTTTTTGGATTTCCAAATCCAAAAAAGCCAATATTTATTTTTTAAAATATTTAAATTTTTAGACCGCATTTGGATATGTACAGTCTAAAAAAAATTTCTTTTTAGATCGCATGGATCCATGTGTGATCTAAAAAGCATGGCTTTTAGACAGCATTGATCCACGTGCGGTCTAAAAGGGAGATTTTTTAGATTGCATCCATGTTCAGTTTAAAAATACCTACTTTTTAAATCATTCTTATTTAAACCACAGCTATATACAATTTAAAAGGCCTTTTTTATGTGGTTTAAAAAGTACTTTTTACACTAATGTTGGAAATATTTAAGCTTCTTCATGCATCCTCGCACTTGCTCTTGTCTTTATTGTAACATTGGCTTGGAGAATGTTAATTTTGGGAGAGTGAGATTTCAAAAAAAAATTCATAGTAAAAGCACTAACACAAGCATTAATATGCATTATCATCATTCATTATCTAACTAAACATGCATGGACATTTTATGCTTTCATTTCTAAAACACTTGCACATCACCATGGCATGTTATAAGCACAACATAGCATGTTCAAACAATACATATTTGGCATGTAACATAGAACAAATAATGAACAATAATCAAGAGCAACATTAATGTAAAGTCAGTAGCTTTGTTTCCTGTGTTTCTTTGCTTTTCTCTTAACTTTGTTGACTTGTTCTTGCTCCTTCAAGACTTCCCTTGGCAACTTAGACTCCTTTACATATTATCTTGCATTTGGCATTAAAAATGAGCCATACTCAATGCATTAAAACATTCAAAATCTCACTAAAACTTCTCCTGAACTTTAAGGGTCGTGAAGCCCTTAACTTTACCTAAATTGATTCCAATGCTTCCAAAATTGTTTTCTCACTTATACCCTACACAATTTTGTCTTCTAAATCCATTGGATTCATAAAAAACTCATTCCTTCCTTATAAAACTAATCTGGCTGAACTATAGCAAAATAGGGAAAAATGATTTTTGAACTTTTTCTTCTATACATCTGCATAATCTTGTTCCTAAACCATTTTCCATGCATAATTGAACCCAAAAACATCACTTCCCTTGAAAATGAAAAATTCTACAGCATGTCCCCTAGGGTTCATGATTTCCCAAAATTCATATAAGCATCAAAATAACACAAAACAACCATCAAACAGTCTAAATCATGCATGGAGTGGTTTTCTATCAAGGGTTTCTTCTAAATCCCTCTCTTTCTAATTTCTCCTTCTCAATAACCTAACTTCCAGCCTCACAATCTCATCATAAACCATGAAATTAAAGCCATAGAGTTGAAGAGAAGAGCCTAGAGATCAAGAGTATGGAAGATCTTGCACCAAAACTCAATTTACCTTGGAGTTGTGATGAATTTTGGCCCCTCCTCTTCTCCTTCCTCTCCTGTCTATCTTGCACGAAAATGGATTTCCAAAATAGTCTTGAATTGTCTTGAAAGGTCTAAAAAAATCTGCACATTTAATTGCTATTTGGTCATTGAATTATTGCATATTTGCAAGATGTGTTGGCTAGATCTTGGTTCTTGGTTTTTATCACCTTCCAAATGGACAAATCCTATGTATGATATGATCATGACACATGTCCATTTGATGTCATAGGGCTTATGTCACTCCAGTAGTGGGGTCCACTTGTACTGACATAGCAACTTTATTTGGCTGGAAATACTTTTTGGGAATTTTTTGATCATTGAACCAGTTTAGGGTAATTAAAAATTTTCAAAATTCATCTAGTCATTTCATAATTTTTCTTTCCTCATTCTACTTCCAAAGTTGTCTTTAATTAATTTTAAAGAAAACCCTAATTTAGGGTTTTTTTGGGTATTTTTCTTTCCGATTCAATAAATTGTCTCTAACTTTCTCTTAGAAACAAATTTATCTATTACTACAATTTCCAAGCTATTTTTTTGTATTAAGAAATTAGATAGTTAAGGCCTTTGGATATTTTAAATAATTATATTTACTTAATTATTTATTAAATATCCAAATATTAAATAACCTTTGAAATTCCCATAAAGGTTATTCTTGTCATTCTAACTTGAACCTGGCCTCAATTACTAATCAGTGAATTTTTCTCTATCTTTTTTGTGTCCTATGAAATTTTCTAACATTTTGGGTCCTCAAATCTACCAAAATGCCATTGAATTTCCAAAATGACAATTTGGTCCCACGAATTTCAGATTTACACTTAGGTCCCAATTTCAAAATATCACTTTGGTCCTTTACTTTCCAAAATGACACTTTAGTTCCTTACTTTTTCAAAATGATTATTTTGCTCTTACTTTTTCTACATTGGCCAAATGGTATTTTCTACCCTTCTTTTCCTTCCATTGCATTTTTCAGACCCTAAATTGGTCTTTACCTACTCGTTTTCTTTTTATATCCAGCTATCGAAAACCTAAATATTACACCTATGGCTTTCTCTCCGGCGAGAATCTGGTTCCAACGACATGCTCTCTCTCTCTCTCTCTCTTACTCAAGTGAAATGACAATTTTACCCAGCCACACTTTTCCTCTTTGCACTCTGGTTCTTCTCTTTTTACTTGCCCTTTGGTCCTTCCTCTTGTTTTTTTAATGATGTTACAACTATAGATGTCGGTTATTTGTAAATAACCGACATCTGAGTAACTTGTGTTTTACTTTATTTAACATATAGACATCAGTTATTTATTATAATCAACATTACAATGGTATTAGTTGTCGGTTATCTAAATAACTGATGTCTCATGATATTTTTTTAAATGGATTATAGGTTTTAGTTTTCTAACCCAACCTTCAAATATAAGACTATTCAAGTATATATCATCAACTAGACAAACAATTTAGTATCCACAAAACAGAATGCATCAAGAAGATGGTATATATTGTAATAATGAACAATAATTTTATACAATGTTGAATTTGATGTAGTTACTAGTTCAAACATAATATCAAAATACCAGTTCATACATGTTTGTAAAACATATACGTATCACTTAATAACATATGATGTCTCAAAGACTAAGAGGAATTGATGGTCATCTTAGGTCTAAGGGCTCAATGACATAACTATAATGAGATATATGTATGACCTAATCCATGTTGCTATCTCAATAGGTTGGTTTAGCATCTTGATCTCTAACAAACCCTATGATTTTGATTTGTATTTTCAAACATGATTATCATAAGATCGTCAACCAAAATTATACTAGAGTTAATTCATTATCCTTACCACTATAACAATTGATTAGTGACATTTAGAATAATCCTTCAATTATTCACGGATCCTTACTATGAAAAAACATGCAGCACAATAAAATACATAAACATGCAATAAACTTCATTTTGCCTCACACACCCACACGTAACTTCTACATCCAAGGGATTGGCCGATGGCACAATCTCCCACAGATACAACCAAATACTTGGTTGTAAGAAAACATTTATTTCCATGCGTATTTGATATATTTATTGATTCACACACACACACACATATCAAAAGACGACATGATACATGTTTATAAAATATTTACATATAACTTAGTAGAAATATGATGTATCAGAGACCTAGAAGAAATCTTCATTGCATAACCATTTTCTTATTTTCGAGCAAACGAGCCAGAGAGCAGTATTCCCAAGACAGGGACATAAAGTGGGACTGTCATGGAACCTGTTATATAAGTATTCATAGCAATGGCTGAGATGACAAGAGATGTGAGCTGCATGCGAGTGAAGTGTGCTCCAGAAATAGCCATTAGGAATAGTGATGAGAGCAAGGCTGTGAAATTGAACATCCCAAACAAGGCAAGCCAAATAGAGAAGGATCTTTGTTCGTTGAACAGTGAGTGTTTGTAATTTGCAAGTAACAAGCACCAAGGAAAAGACAAAATAATGATCCACGATGATGCTTTTTGCATGCGTGATGCCTTATTCATGTTGCTAAGATTTTTTTCAGCGATGATTGTTTCCGTTGAATTCCATGAAGGATAGGAAATCCAAAAGCAATGAACCCACAAATTAGTAACGACTTCAGACACCATCGGCTGCATTAATGTTAAACAGTTGACTGCGTTGACCATCATATTTTTCATGATGCTGTCGCAAATGTCGTTCATGATTCTGGTAATGTTGATGATGAAGTTCAGTGACAAATTCGAACTGTTGTTGCTTTTGGCCGTGGAATTGGATTTGCGGCTGCTTCTCTGCCATGTTTCCAATCCAAAACGATTATTCTAAATGCTTTATTTTGTTGGGAAAATTACACACAAATCCCATGTAAGAGAAACAAATACTACTAGATTTCTGAAAATCCTCAAATTATTGTCAAATCTCTAGGAACCTAAGGGCAAGAGATTGTAATTGTGAAAAGACGAGTCTATCTTGACTTGTCATTAATGGCACGTTGACATATCAATTGAGGTGCCTGACTTCTTAGTTGCGGTACCATAACTTTTCATACTTTGATTTGTCAATTGTCACCTTAACTTGTTATTAACGTCACATTAACTTTTCGATTGAAGTGAGTCAATTGAAGTACCTAACTTATAATTGATGGCATTTTGATTTGCCATTCATAGCAGATTGATTAATCAATTGATAAGTGAGGGTAAAACTCATTTGTTCACAATTCCAATACATTGCTTGACAATAATTTGAAGATTTTCCGGATGTTGGGAGTATTAATTTCTCATGCTAATTTGACCATCAGAAGTGCTAAAACAGATGGATCTAATAAATCCAATCCGAAAGAGTTGTCTTCTTTTTTGGGCAAACAATCAGAAGAAAAAAAAACAGAGAGAACTTATGTTACCTTCCTTGCTCGGAGTGTTTTTCCGCGCATCCTTGCTTTCTTGTTTCCATGGCCTTCACTTTGAGTGCTTGATTCTCCGATCTGCGGTGGAGAATCAGTAACAGTGGAACTGGATATGAT
>QFDD01012169.1:0-10498 GCA_006871305.1 Vachellia collinsii
GGGGGGGGGGGGGGGGGGGTGTTCTTTTTTGGTTCCTTTAGGGAGGGTATCTCTAGCTATATTCCAATGCAAGAAGGTGACGATCACAGGCCTTGGCTCTCACTCTCATGGTGACAGGGTTTTCAGACAAGGAGATGATGATGATGGGTACAGACTCTGAAAGACAGCGAATTTGGGTTGAGAGAGAAGAGCAAGAGGAGGGAGGAGTTAGGAAACCGGTTAAAGGAGAGCGTCCAAGTAAATAGGGAAGTAATTTTATCACAGAGAGAGAGAAGAGAGAGAGAGCTTTCGTGGGGCCCACTGATTTATGTGGATCCCGTCACCTTCTCTCTCTTTTTCTGCTTTCTCTTTCTCTGCTACAGTGAGTGTATGCATTGCATTAAAGATAAGCTCAAGCTCAATGATTCGAAATTAAGTTCCTGGCGAAACAAAAACAGCATGACTATGCCATGTCAGTATTGGAATTCATGTATTATTTCAAATTTTTTATTAAGCTAATTTAATAGTATTGTAATTTAAATTAATCAACAAAATTCTCGCCTTTATGCATCTCACAAGATACATATTGCGCAACATAACAAATGAAACAGTATTAATTATATATATGAATATATAATTTAATTTGGTGTTTTATTTATTATTGATCACTCAATCAGAGGTGGAATAATCAAACAATTCGGATATTTGTGAATCCCCGTCCACATACAGCCCCCAACCCCAAAAGAATCAGTTGAGAAAAAGCAAATTTGGGCTTGTTTGTGTTGTTCTTCTAAAATCATTTTTATAAAAATCGAGATAAAATCTCTTTTATATATTTATCTCAAACTACGTATAATTATTTTTTAAAATTTAATCCAAACAAATAGAAAGAAAACATGAGAGACTGTTTTTGTGGGGATGTTGCTTGCTGAATTAATGTACACGGCGGCTTTTGTTGAATTATAGAAGATGGGATTGGATGGGATATTTTCAGTGCCAGTTATTAGGCACGCATTTATACGCTGAAATTAAACATGAGAGTGAAAGCCCAATTATATATGGTTGGTTAAGATACATTCAAGATTTATTAAAGTATATGCATAAAATTTCACTAAAAAAAAGTATAAGCATAAAGTTAGAATTTCGACATGCTCATATTAGTATTCCATAATATTGTAATATAATTATTTTTAATCGGAGGATACCGGAATTTAGTAAAGAATAATTACCAACTCTCTTTCTTGTTGAGAGGGAAAAAAAGGAAACGAATATTGGGGGTTGGTTTCACCATTTCCAATGCAAATGGGATCTATCTATTGAGGGTGGATCCCACTGCATGCTGCCCCACCACAATGTTACCCATATCCTTGTACTAAACATCACAGTTTATTTTTTAAAAGAAATATATAAGGATTAAATATATTATTGATAAGTATTGAAAGGTATAGATATATCTTAATGAATCTTATTATTTAAAAGTTTTGGAATAGAGGGTGACACCTTCACATCCCTAAATATAAAAAAGGAAATGATATTATTGGGAGTTGTCTGAATCTTCTCCACATGCCCCCCTTCTGCCCATGTGCTTTTGCTTGCCTTGCATCTCCCCCTCCTTTCTCTCCCTTATGAAATCATCTTCTCCATTTACACTCTTCCTCACAATCCATACAGCCACTTCTGTTCCTTATAGTGCAATTTAAGAAAAAATGAATAGAAATATCACAGATGATAAGAAAACAGCTTTTAAGAAAAAATATAGCGAGATTTAATTCCTATAGCTTTATTTAATTTGTATTATTCATAAATATTTTTAAATTTAATCAATCCTTATTATTATTATTATTATTATTATATTCATGTTAACATTTTATGATATTTAGTTAAGCATTGTTGAATCCAATTGAAGATGGTTCTTTTAAAACTGTTTTCTACATTAACAAAATGGACTCGTGTGGAAACTTCCAATTACCCAGAGAGTGAGGACTTTTCTATGACTTATCATTAAGGAAAGACTCCTCAAAAATTCACAAAGACACAGTAAGGAAATGGCGTTGGATCAGCGATGTGTTGTTTGACATGGGGGCATAGAAGATATTGATAATGTCTTTAAAGAATGCCCCTTAATTAGCTTCATCGGCGTGGAGGAAGATCATTTCATCTGACACGTGTATCGAACTTCTTTGGCATATGGATATGACTAACAACTTACAAGCATCTAGTATGGACACTTTCTGCTGAAAAATTGGGATGTATATTCTTTGCTGTAAGTCGTGGGAGGTTAAAAATGATCACCACCATTTTGTCAATATTTATGCATCAAAGGGTATTTTAACACATGTTTGAGTGATAATTGTTCTTCATAATTTAAAGAATTTCACTATTTCTAGATCGATTTTGTAAATTTTTGTCCACAGCGTCTCTTGTTTCGCACGGTTCTTTATTAACGAAATTACCTTTTATTTTAAAGATGGTGTTTTCTGCATGCATACATACTCCAACCGGAGAGTGATATTACATTTTATTATATACACTGATAATATTGATAAAATGGGACAAATGCTGGAACAATTATATTCTAGTAATGGGAATCAAATATAAGAATTAACGTGTATGGTTTTGTATGGTGATGACTATTTAATTGGACGTTGTTCAAACAAAGAGGGGCCTATAAGTGCTCGACCCCGCAACGGTGCAACTAGCGATCCATATACATATGGAGAATCATTAATAGGGATAAATGATTAGGCTTTTTGGTTTGCTAACTTTATAGTGTAGATGGGAGCGTATAGTGTGAAGTGCATGAGAGGGTGACGTAAATCCGTAAGGTGTAGGTTAGGTGTATTGGAACTAAAATATGTAAATGTTGTGTGACTGTGTTGGAGCATCGAGGTAAGGATATGATAAAATAGCGGATAGCAATTCCTAATATTGAAGCATCATGTGTGTCTTTATGTCTAGTTTTCAGGCTTTTAACTCAAATAGCACGCATAGCCTACGCTTTTATAGACTAGAATCCTATAAAACTAGAGGCCATGGTACCCAATAACAAGGCCACTAATTCCTTTTCTTAATACAAATGTGTGTCCCCCTTTTGTGCTTGCTTCTTAACCCCTACCTCCTCAATGCTCATCAATTAAAGTGGAACCTACCTAGATACCTCATTGGAGGCACTGATATCTTCTGTTTTCTAGTTCTCCTTTTCAACAATTCATTTTCTATTATTCTGTCCTATATGATTGTTAGTATAAAAGTTAATTAATTTTTTTAAGAGATTAAAAAAGATAGATAAATTATTTAATTACAACATATATTTTTAAATATTTACGTGTATTATTATATCATATTTATATTTATAAGTCAGACAAATTAGTTTAGAGAAAAATGATAAATATATCAATTAATTAATTTTCTAAATCATCCTAAAAATGTCAATTGACTCTTATATTAAGCACATGAGATAGTATTGTATTGTCTAGTTGAGTTGCTAAGAATAAGTCTCTCAATATTTTCTGTTTTTGCATCAACCACGACATTCCAAGTATTTTTTTTTTAATATAATCAATGGAAGAAAGACAGGGTCTGAGGTACGAATTGAAGGAAATAACGTTAAGGGTGGTTTGCATGGAACCTGGTATGCTTAATAGGGAAAGTTAATTACATTTGGATCGTTCAGATCTAATTTGAGTGACACAGATTTAATTTTTTAAAAGTATATATTTTTCTAAAAACATTTATTCCAGTAGATATAAAATAAAAATAAAAATAATATCTCAACTACTATTTTTTAAAAAAAATAATTTTTTATTTAAAAATCATCAATTTTTTAAAAAAATTAAATATGGACCATCTAGATCAGATTTGGATCATCCAGATTTGATTAACTCTCCCTGCTAAGCATTAAATGCATAGCAGGGTAACCAGGTCTGTTGGCATGTTTGGGAGATTGCTGTGAATGTGATTAACCTGATTTCAGTGAGCTCTAAAAAGTTGCGTACCGTGGCCTCATATTTGTTTCGATCGGGGATAAAATTTCCACTTCTTTACAAGCAATTTTTGTCAACAATATTTTTTTACTATAACAAGAGAAGAGAATTGGAGAGATCACGTTTCTATAACAGAGAAGCACTGTGGACATCTAACCAACATGTGGTATTTCTATTCCAATATTCATAATTATTGTACCTAATGATAGACTCCAGGATGATCATGTAAAACTGGAAATGTGTGGTTAGGTTCTGAGGAATGGGGATAGAAGTTATGGAGGAGTTATTTGGAATAAAGAGAAACAATGGCTAATTGGTTTCAGCTGCAAATTTACTCAAGTATCTCCAGCTATTGCAAAGATGAAAGGAATCTTTGTAAGGTTTGAAGATGTGTTGGCAAAGAGGCCATAGAAACATACTTCTGCAGTTTGATTAAATAGAAGCTATTGATTTGATCACTTGAAGTTGTGATACGAATCATCATTTCATAAATATTGTTGATGTAATCACAACAACAAAACATCATATTTTTGATAGAATCCGTATCTGTTGAAAATTTTATAGAAATTCCCTGGGAAAGTTTCCCACGAAATTTGAAATGGAATTATTCCATGGGTAATTTCCCATGGAAGGAAACAATGACAAAATTGTTTCCAACAGAATATGCAATGGAATGCTTGTATAGGCAATTTCCTATGGAATTTCTGTCTCAAATTCTATACCTGCCGGTTTATGCTTTTTTTAAAAAAAAAATTCCATCTTACTATTCCAATCCGTCTTGTACTCTCCCTCTCCCATTTACCCTAGCTAGCCACGGATCCCTTAAGCCCTCATCCTTATCGAATCTTCTGTTCCAACTTTCGACTTTTGAGAGACTGAGACTCTGCTTGACAGATTCTGAGTCACCATGGCTAAGCCTCAACTGTCGACCACCACGGCACAGTGGCTCTGCTCTTCGTGACTTGAGACTGAGATTGACTTTGTCTTCCCGTTTGTCATTGTCCGCTTTGCTCGTCGTCTTCATTGTCTTTGCTCTTCGTCTTTGAGTTCTTGCAAAGTTGCAGGTCGGCTGGTTTTGGTCTGCCGTTGTTGGCTATTGCTCTTGGTAATTGCAATTTGCTAGTCTATTGGTTTCGTTCTCCTTATTAATTGCTGCTCCTCTTGCTCTCTAATCTCTTTGCCTTATTTTGTTCTAACTGGATTTCAAGTTTGTGTCTCTCATTCATGGCTCCATTTAATTTTAAACTCATTAACTCTTGTTGCTGCCTTCCCATTCAAAATTATTTAGTTGTATACTTGCATCTTAAAGGACTCAACCGTTGAATTGAACTTCCTCGTATATATCAGTTCCTAAAAATTGTCATTAGAGTTCCAATTTCTTACGAAAACATGTGTGTCTGACCAATTCCTTAACACTTTTAATTCCTTATGCAAGTTGATTTATTCATCTAGGCACCTCGCCATACTTTCCCTTATTATATTTAATTAATCAGGTGTGTGTGGTTTATATGTGATTTGGTCGCGTGTGAGAGAGAGAGAGAGAACCAAAATTGTTTCTGATCATGACCTGAAAACAAAAAATAAAATTGAAATATGGATTTTGTCCTTTGAATGATGCATATAATCTGTTTATCTTTATCATTTGTTTTGTTTGAAATGATGCATATAATCTGTTCACAGTGATGCATGGCTACTTGCCGCAGCCTTTTATTTTGGTGCAAGATTTGGATTTGATAAGGCTGATATGTATGTGAAACGTGATTCTTTTATAAATTTGGATGGTTTTGCTCTAAAAATGATTGATGAGTTTGTTCAAGTATAGCATAGTTTGCTCTGAAAATAAATTTGGATTTGATAAGTGAGCTTAGCCAAGAGAATCAAGAGATTCGCCAAAATTATCAGAAGCTTCTGCAACAAAATGCACAGATCATTTCTACATTGAAAGGAATGGGAATTAAATTTTTTAACCCGTCTGATGATAACAAGCATGGTAATGAGAGTTGAGGCTTTTGATTTGTAGTTTTTTCTTATGTGACAGAATGTTATAAAATATTGTTGAACTTATTATTTTTGTTTACTTTAACATTTCAAGTATACTGTTTATTGAACTTATTATGCATTTAATGTAATTTACATTTTTAAATTCAACAAATTTTTATTCATCATTTGCTTTTCATATAATTGAAAATAAAAAATAAACTCTCAAAGAGCATAACAAATTTAGAAGAAAAAAAAAAGCCACAGAATATATGATATATGGTAATTTGCCACAGAATTTCCCACGGATTATTCAGTGGCAATTGTTCCGTGAGAAATTGAGATGGATAAATTCCGTCACAATTCTGTCTCTAATTAGTGACGGAATATTTTATGGTGACATATTCCGTCGCAACTTGATTTGCCATGGCCGAATTTCTGATAGAATACTTTCAATCGGAAATGGATTTGCCGCAAAATTTTGCCCCAAATTCCCGTCGGACACCACTATTCTGTCACAAATTCTGCGACAAATTCCTCTCTTTTTTTTGGTAGTGAATATTACCGATTCATAGTGACCGATAGGTCTCTATCAGACATGCTCATAAGGAGAGTTATTCTCCCGTAGCATGGAGCCCACTTTTCGAATCTTTAGTCACCTTCCACATATATTATGGTCAGGAGGTGGAGTTTGACGAGGGAGAATGACCTGTATTGACTTATCATAAATTATTGGAAAGCAATATTTACTCAAAAAAAAAACATAGAAGCAGGTGGGAATAGAATTCAGAACTGAAAGGTATGAATGGATGTTTGGTAATATAATTGTGGCATTTTGAGTGCCAAACCTAAATGATAAGGAAATATTACTAACAAGATTCAGATAAGGATTCTTTTTTTTTGGGCCCAAATCAAAAGGTTATCAGGTAAGGAAATTAAACATGGTCGGTCTTTTGAATTCCAACACCAGTAAGTTTGGAGGGATTTAACATTTATAAATTTGAATTATTATATTCTTTTATGTTTTAACTGGGACCAACTGTAGATAATTTTTTCCCCCAAATTGATGAAAGCCGGCAAGGCCGACAAAGGCGTGTGATATATGGAAAAAGGCAAAGCAGAGTGGGATGGATGGATGCGGTGGAAATGGATATTCGGCCCTTTTTCTGGGCTTGACACACACACACAAATGATATTCACTGGAAAATATCATAAAAATTATAATTTTTTAGAAAGATCAAATGCTAAAACATGAGTTCATTTCTTGTACCCAAAAAAAAAAAAAGAAGATGGGTTCACTACTCCCAATCGTTGCCAATACATATATACATACATGGCTGGGCCACGTTGGTGCTGGGCAAGGCCTTTGTGGCCCAATACTCTCAATTGGCCTCACATACATATTATGCCCTATGAAGCAAGCTTAGTGGCTTTATACTAAGTATTAATCACAGGGCAAATATCGATTCCAAATTGAGAGCTGAGAGAAAGAAAGTGGGAGGCAGCTTGATTGGAGAAAAATCCAAAAGAATGAGTTTTTTGGGTTAAAAGCAAAGGATGATATTGAAAGCAATATATATATATATATATATATATATTGGAGAAGTGTGAGCAACTTAGGGAAGAGGGGAGCAAGAGTGCGTGAACGTGGGGATAAGCAATTCCCACACTCTCATAATCCCATTCATAAGATCCTCTACTTACTTCCTCTCTTTACCTTATATAGTATCTGCACCTCCTTAATAATATTCTCAAACTTCTTCTTGGATTGAAAACACCAACAGGGTTGAAAAAAGATTACTTTTGTTCCCCCATATTTCTAAGGGGAAGAAGGATTGTTCCCCTAGAGGAGTTTGGCAATCAGATTGTGTGAACAAATTTGGAAGGGAGAAATCACTTTGGTTTAAAATAGGTTTGCAAATGGACAAGTGCTTTTGCTGAAATAATAATGATGAGACTTTTTGTGAGAAAACTTAATATAAATCAATGTTTATTTGCTGTTTAAAGTGGATGGAATCTCCTTGATGACTCTCCTTTTCCCATCTCCTTTCTCTGTACGTAATTTGACACTAATTACTATATTATTTGTATCATGCATCAAAAAGTCCATCAAACCTCCCCCTTTTCTCTTATTACATCACGCCTTGTACATGGAGAAAACGACAAGGTGGGTTTTCCTCTGAATTGATTAATAACAGAAGAAGAAGAAGAATAGAAAGGAGAAATGCTATAAGAAAAAGGTGGGAAAAAGAAAAAAAGACGAAGACGGGTATACTAGAGCATGAAAAAGTTTGGGGGGCACTCATAATTGGGGCAGCAAGCTCCCCAAGGACTGCTTGCGACTGCGAATTCTGTAAAGAACCTTTCTGCACGTGCTCTCACGTGCTTCTTTCTTCCAAACACTCTCCAGTCTCTCGGACCTATAATTCGACCCTCCAATCTCTCACGGATCGCTCTCTCTCTCTCTCTGTGCTCTATTCATTCCCAACTGTGACCTTAATTACTCATCTCTCCCAACAACCCTCTACTCACTAATTACACTAATCCTCAGCAATGGCCTGTATCATATCATCAGTTTCACATATGCTTCAATATTCTGCAAGTTAATTGGGTGTGACAGTTTCTGGTTTGCCCTCTGCTCATGAATACTGCTTTTTGTGGGTTTCTCCGTTTCCCTACGTTTGTGTGATTGTTGCATTTAATAATCCTCCCACTCTCATTTTAGCAGCCAAAGTTAAGATCTGTTTTTTTCCCCCTTGTGATCATTCATGGGTTGTGCTAGTTCCAAGGAAAAGCGATGTCGCCATTGCAACGCTCCTTATTCCCCTGTTCCCAGAAGCTACTCTGTTCATGTCCATCACCCACCTCACATCAAAGACGATAGCTATCATCTTGTGGGCCTCACCTCTAGCACTTTTGGATCACTCAAGCTCGATTTGAGTAACAAGGCTTTTGATAATAACGGCAATTTGCCGGAAAACGAGAACGATATCAGAGGATTCTCAAAGGGGTTAACTGAGGTTAAGACATGGTCTAAAACCATCGATCAGAAAATATCACAAGTTACTCCCAGGACTCCGGTGGAAACACCTCCCGGAGAACCAGAGACGATCAATACATGGGAATTAATGGAAGGCCTTGAAGATGCAAGCCCTCTCCGATCGCCCAGTCACTTACGAAGCTTCTCTTTCGATGTCCATTCGTCTCCGGTTCCTGCTCCTGAAGGTGAGCACAAGCCCATGTACATGTGGCTTCAAAGAACAGAGGATGAGCCGAGCCTTATGTCCAATAACGTATCAGATTTTGACCCTGATGTGATTTCCTCGTTCAGGAAGTCATCGCAACAACTCTCTCCGGATATCCCATTTCACCGTCGCACGCTGGATAGAAACAGCTTATCCTTCGATTTCACACAAGAAACCAAAATCAACGGCGGTGTTTTCGATTTTGGAAAGGACAAGGTGGTTCTGTATTTCACAAGCCTACGTGGGATAAGAAAAACCTACGAGGATTGTTGCCATGTGAGGGTCATTATAAAAGGATTGGGTGTTCGAGTGGATGAGCGTGATGTATCCATGCATTCTGGGTTCAAAGAGGAGCTCAAAGAGCTTTTAGGTGATAAAATTTACGGGGGAGGATTGCCGAGGGTGTTCGTTGGAAAAAATTACATCGGCGGCGTCGAGGAAGTTCGGAAATTGCATGAGGAAGGGCGTCTTGGGAAAATACTTGATTCTTGTGAGAAGATCAGTGATGGTGAAGGAATCTGTGAGAGCTGCGGAGATATAAGGTTCGTGCTCTGTGAAAACTGTTCAGGAAGCTGTAAAATCTATTATGAAGGAGATGAAGAAGAAGATGGTGAAGTAGCTGAGTATGGATTCCAGCGTTGTCCTGAATGTAATGAGAATGGACTAATCCGCTGCCCAATCTGCTTCTACTGATTCCTACTTTTTTAATTTCCATTGATATTCAAGAGAGGTATTTAATCCAATATTTGTGCCTAGTATTCTGGGTTTCCCCCCTTTGTTCTGTGAGTTTTTGTTGTACAGTCAACTTTTGAAATGCTTAATTCTAATCAGTCTCAGATAAACAAGAGGCGTGCATACTACTTCCTTTCTTGCAAAAGACCAAGAACTACAGAGAGTATTATGCTATTATCATCATCACAATCTTGCAATTCGCGGTCTTTTCTTCTTCTCCTTCTTCTTCGCATTGATAATTAAAGCTATACATAGTGCCTTTGAATACTTTTTCTTATTCACTAAAGTTTAGTTCAGCTGCGGAAGGGGTTCATCTGAGTCAATGCATCATTTGAACTTAAAGGTGTTGAAAAATTACTTACATATTGTAAAGTAATAACAGAGAAAAAATAAATAATCTGAATTCCTTGTATAGTAATATATAGAAGAGTGAGGAGCCTACGAATTTAGATCTATTTAATATTATTAATTAACTAATATATGATTGATTGCCTAATATTAACCAATCACTTATTTGTTTCTTAATTATATACAAATCTCTAATAATATGATTCCCCCTCAAATTGGAATATATATATATAT
>QFDD01012178.1:0-10173 GCA_006871305.1 Vachellia collinsii
AAATCACAGAAACAATAAAATGGATAGATTGAAAACTCAATAAATGGAATTGCCCTTTGGAGTATTGATTAAACCTTCATCACTTTTAAAAGTATAGGGAGACTTGCTTTAAAACCAAATCTTAATTAGTTTAGAAAACCTTCCAAACTTAGGTGAGGGGAGTTGTCAATGAGACCTTTGAACCCAAAAGCTCACAACAACTTCAATCAACTTCAAATTAGCTCTTGGTTGAGATTGTTATGATGGTATCAACAAATTGAACACAATAACCTATTGTGCTAACAAAGTATCTCATTTAGTCAAACCGAACATTGATTGAACCCAACCAAATTCACAAGACCAAACAAAACATCATCATTACAAAACAAATACCAAGAACAAATCTCATGATCCAATCCACATTACAAAACCAGAAATTCTAACTAAGAATAATTGCAATGATATGAACAATAATGGAAAGGATGAAGTAAAACTCCCCAAATGAAGTCCCAAGCTCAGGCTTTCATCAAACTCCTCAAGGCAAAACGTCTTAGCCTCTCATGGCCTTAAGAACAGCTGTTGGAAGTCTTGGGATCTCAGCAATAGCCATGGAAGATTTGCAAAGGACACAGGTAGTGAATTTACTAACTCTTGCATTTACATTGCGTTGGTTATTGTATGTGTTTGGCCATGTATGATGTATGGTTGAAGCCATATAACTTGTAAAGCCTTGCTTGTTTGTGTGAACACCTTGTAGCTGTGCCAATTGATGATGTTTACTTTGGCCTTATGCAATGATGTTAATGATAGTAAGGTTTTGTCAATAAATGTCATGGCATGTTAGTTTTACATATAAATGGGCATGCATGTTTATGTGATTGTTAGTAAAATTACTATTGAGATTTCCAAGAAATCTCATCCTCCCTGAAACAACAACCCTTCAGGTCAAAGCTTCGATCATATCAAGGGCAAAGAAAAGGAGCCATGAAGGAGGAGAAGGAAAAGTGCAGCAATGAGTGTTATGTTTTAAGAATATATGTATACATGAGTTTAAGACCTTGCTATTGCTATGGTTATGTATGTAAAGACTTATATATGCATGTTTATGCTAGAAGTAGACCATTGCTGCTGTTGGATTTATTTATTAGCAAAGTTCTGGTTTTTTTTTGTTATCTATTATATTGCTCACGAAAGGGTTTCACCGCAGTAAGGACTAGGTTGCCCGTAGCAAAGTGCACCCGAGAAGAATTCCTCACTGTGTTTGAGGAGTTCGCCTCGGTGAAGACCAAAGTTGGTCCAACCAAAGGAACCCAAGAAGAATTCTCAAGAAT
The DNA here is from genome assembly GCA_006871305.1 of Vachellia collinsii. Taxonomy (NCBI): domain Eukaryota; kingdom Viridiplantae; phylum Streptophyta; class Magnoliopsida; order Fabales; family Fabaceae; genus Vachellia; species Vachellia collinsii. The sequence continues at coordinate 1,311 of QFDD01012178.1, forward strand.
TTGAAGAGGTTGGCCATAGTGAAAGATAAAGTTGGCCGCAGCAAAAGCCTCCAGTTGCCAAGTTTCTTATTTGATGGATTAAAGGAATTTTTATAAGATGCTTGAAGTAATCAAGCATGAACTTGGCAAAATAAGGACCTAAGCCCCATAAAGAAGTAAAACAGACTTTAATGAGATACTAAATCCACTTGATCCTATTTTTCTAGAATTAGATATGATTTTCGGAAATAGTCTTAAAAGTTAGGGATACCAAATGACTATTGTAAAAAGGGCCATAGCCCAAGAAATGTTTTTTTTAAATCTCACATGGCCCCTAATTCTGGACATTGCTAAGTAATTGAGTGGTTGAGTTATAATCTCTAAGGCGCTTAAGGGTTGTAAGAAAGGGATGTCACACATAAGGGAATTACAATCCCCACAAGTGGAAGCTACCATAGAAAGGGATTGAGGTTTCATGGGTCGCAAGCTCTCAACTGTGACTGTTAGTCTCAACATATCTTGAGCAAGTTTCACCAAAAGAGGATCTCTGTTAGTCTTGTGATCCTTGAGGTCTCTAGGGCTTCCATGTTACTGGTTTAAAGCAAAAGTCCTCATCAACTCCCATGCAGCCTGAGGCTCCATATTCTCTGCTGATCCATTCGTTGCGGCATCCAAAACTTGAGCATCATAGGTGAGGAGTCAATTACAGAAATATTGGACCAAATTGTAATACCCTTAGTTTTATCCCATTAACATACCCAGCAGAAGCATTTGGAATCACTTTAGTTGGCCATACCTTGTGGAAATTGGAGTTTAGAAAAATATTTGCTTTTGGGTTACCCTTCATAACCCTTTAAAAATGGCCTTATCTTTGAAAACTCGTAATTAATTGTAGAAAAATTGAAATTGAGTGATTCCAGGTTCTATGGTAAGATAACTGGATAAAAATTAGAGGAAAAATAACTTCTGGACCTTTTTACCTCAAAATCATTCCCAGTTTTAGCTTCAAAAGTTACTGTTCATTTGGTCATTTTCTATTTTTCCAGTATTTTTGCCCAACTTTGGAAGGGCATATTTCTCAGCACGGGTATCAAATTTAGATGAATTACCACTCATTTTAAAGGTAAAAATCATATCTATTTGGTGGTAAAATATCACATCCTAACTCACTCGATTGCTACAAAACGAATTGGTCAACTTTAGGTCCATTTTGTTGACTTTTACCCCCTTTTTCTCATACTTGATCCAATTGAAGTATGATTGCTTTAACTTACAACATTAATGGCTTTGGAGCATTTTGATCAATTTTAGCATGCTTGAAAATAAATCTACAACTACACATGCTATCACTTATGAACAACACATAATACCCTTATGGTATTTACAACTTTCCACAAAATGATTATCAAATACTTACCAACCTCCAAGCATTCCCCTTCTTTCTTCTTCCCTTCTTGGATAAAGATAGCCCTAGGGTTTGGTTACATTGGTTGGGTAAGATTCTTGGAAATCTTAGTAGCATAAGCAACTATTACTCAATCACATAACTTGCATTAAAACATGATACATGCTCAACTTACTTAACCTGGAAAATAAAAATGCTATGCATACCTTATATGCCACACAACATAGCATAGAGACAAATCTTCATCATGTCATAACCTTATCATTCACACCATGGCATGTTATCCAAATCATAGCAAAGCAATTAATCATGCAATAAATACAATGAAATGTAATTAAAACAATAATTGCTAAGCTACCTTTTCCTCCTTGCTTTTCTTGGTCCTTTGCTTGTCAACTCTTTCCCTTAATGTCCAATGGTCGTAGATAACATCACATAAAGGTTCTAACTACATATAGCATCACTTCTTCATAACTATTCTTAACTTGCTCTCTTTAACCTTAACTATGCCCTTTTGCATCCATGGGTTTCAAAATTGATCTAACATGCCTCTCCTATATAATTTTGCATGTAGATTCCATTTTTAAGCTCAAATAGCTCAAAAGAAACTTCCTTCCCTTTCAACTACTCAAAACAGCAACTTAAAGGGAGTTTTTACACAAAATTCCAATCTTTGTTTTTAATGCTTCCAAATTTGGTCTCTCACTTGTACCCTACACAATTTTTCATTTTAAACTCAATGGAAGCATCAAAATCATCAAAAACACATTCGTTTGTCCATGTTTCCTGTAGGCTGAAACAGAACAGAAAAATTGCAACAACATGATTTTTCAACTTCTCTTGCTTTATACATGCATAATCTTACTTCTAGACTATTTTCCAATAATTATTCAACATAAAAACATTCCTTCCTTGCAGATCAATTTCGTGCAGCAGCCCATGAACAGTGATTTTGTGCCAAAAATTACAAACAAGCTCAAATCAACTCAAACCAAGCATCAACATGTAGCAAATTAAGCATAGAGTTGATTTATGGCACTTACCTCTTCCAATTTTTGCTCTTTCTTGCCTTTTCACTTCAGCCCCTTTTCAAAACCCTCTCTTGAATCTCTTGAACCACAGCACCAAAGGAAAAATTGCACTGATAAAAGGAGGAATAGAGCTCATAGATCAATTCTAGGGAAGAAATTGAGCTCTTACCTTGATTTTGGCTTGATTTCACTTCTCCTTCTTGCTCCTCATGAACTGCACGACTTTACTGCTTCTTTTCCTCTCTTTCTCTTTGAAAATGGCAGAGAAAATGGGCTAGAAGCTGTTTTAAACATATGCCCAAGTCACTTAAAGCTTGTGGGGTCCATTTGCCCTGATAGAGTAACTTTACACTGATGTGATCTACCACTTTAAATTAATATCTCTTCTTGTTTTTCCTCTTTGAATATGAAGACACCAAGTGGCACATTCTCAAGCTCCATAATATCCTTTATGAAAGCAAGATTACTTTATGGTTACTTTACCTGAAAATTTTCTTCCGAAAATGCTTTTTGGGGATTTTCTAATCACTAGGCCAATTTAGTGTTCTTAAAAATTCCAATAATTCCTTTACTCTTTTAATCACTTTTACTTCCTCAATTCTCATTCCGGATATGCCTTTAATTAATTTCTGAATAAAACCCTAATTCGAGATTTTTCTGGGCATTTTCTTTCCGTTCCAACAAACTGCTTCTGACTTTCTCTTGGAATCAACTTTATAAAATACCTCTTGAGCTATTTTTCCTCACTCTGAAACCAATTATTTGAGGCCTCTGGATATTTTAAATAATCATTTTTGAGTAATTATTTTATTAAATAACCTTTAAAATCCCGCAAAGTTATCTATAACATTGTCGCTTAAACTGGGCCTCAATTACTAATCAGTGAATTTTTCTCTATCTTTTGGGATTGTAAAATTTTTTGATATTTTGGTCAAACTTTGACCAAAATGCCCTTTGACTTTTCTCAATTTACCAAAATGCCATTGAATTTCCAAAATAACAATTTGGTCCCAAGAATTTCAAATTTACACTTGGGTCGCTATTGAAAATGTCCCTTTGGTCCTTTTCTTTTCAAAATGACATTTTAGTCCATCCTTTCCTTTCTACATCCATATTTCCCCTTTTGTTATTCTTTCTAGCTCTGCACACATTTTTCCTTTTATTTTCTTTCACCTTTAACTTTCCTTTGTTGAGCCAAATGCAACATAATTTCCAGAGAATCTTTTTATTTGATAAGAAACTTTGTAAAATTGAGTTTGGTAGCATCTATCATTCAGGCTCATTACCAAACTATTAGGCCTAGAAATTTGGGATATGACACAAATCCTCCTTGAGGATTTGATGGTTGGAGCATCTAGTCAGCATCTCTTGGAATCGACTCCAATACTCGAAAATGATTTATATGCTTCTTGCTTTGCAGCCGATATTTCCTTGGGGGCTACTGAAATCTTTGTTGAAGGGAAATAATTATCTAGGAAGGCTTTCTTCAAACTAGTCCATGATTCGTATGAAATACCTTCCACATTACATCATCACCTGCAAGTCTGTGGAATTTAGAAAGTGAGTGTATCAATTAACCATTTATTTCAAAATTCGCATTAAAAGCGGGGAAAACACCAGGCATAGGATCAAAATTGCCATCAAATTGCGTTAACTCCTTAATAGTCCTACCCCTAGGTTGGCCATTAATTATGTTATGCCTATTATTTTCCCCTGATCTTCATGACCATTCCCGTTATTAGGTCTGTTATGATTTCCATACTGATTCCCAAGACCACCAGGTGGAGGTAATTCAACCATGATTTCCTCTTATACTTCCTCACTCTCACTGGATGAATGGGAAGAGTTATACAGAGTGGGTGTATTGGGAAGTTTAGTTTCTTTACCTCTCCTACCTCTATGCCCTCTCCACATACAATCACTTTGAAATCATGCACAAGTAAAGTTAAGAGAAAATTACAGTCAAAACTGATATTTACCAAGTATTTGGATCAAAACGAGTACAAACTCAGTGATTTTAAATAGTTCTCAGTGAGTTTAAGGTGTAGTAAGTGCTATACACTCTCAAAAGTATGTGCATAAACCAAATATGTTGAAAAGAAACAATCTTGGACACTTAGAAAGATTTTTGGTGGCAGAGTTCACTTAAGTCACAACTTTGGTGTTCTAGGTCATGACCAAAAGTGTACCGAGAGCACTTGGGATGGAAGAATGAACACTTCGAAAATTTTTGTTGAAAAAGTACACTCAGGTCGCGACTTATATTTTTCAGGTTACAACTAAAAATGTATTGAGAGCAATTCTTAGAACGAGAATATTGTATGTCACGACAAGAAAGATAGTAAGTCGCGACTTGAAGGATATTGGAGCTACTCTCAAAAACAGGTTCAAAAATTCACTAAGTTACTTAGCCAAATACTTGTAATTATGCGCAAACAATTGAAATCGTTCAGTAATTGGCCAAATATTTAGGATCAGGAAAAGCAAATGCAAAATACTATGCAAAGGTGCATATGCAAAAGTATAAAAGAAAGCCAAGATATTTGTTTGTATTTCTGTAAAATTTGTATGAAATGCAAGATCACAATTGAAAACTAAATCTAAAGCTCAATGAGAATGGATCCAAGTCAACAATGGTGATAATAACCAAGTACTAGGGAACCAATTACTTAGCTCCCCAGCAATGGTGCCATTGATTGGATTGACATATTGCCTTCCAGTTTGATACAATATGATTGCACCAAAATAATGTAGTATAATGGGCAACCAATCATTCTTCTCGAGGAGCGATTTATTGGTAAACCTAGTATAAATTGGTTTTCAAAAACATGTTAAACTGGGTATAAATGGAGGGTTTTTAATTGTATTGCTATGAGGCAATAAAAAGGAAAATACAAGAGGTAAATCTTTTTGGTATTTTCAAAAGATGGAAATATATTTTAGATTAAGAGGGTATGCAATGAGATAGGCTCTTGGTAATGGAAACTCAGCTTTCATTGCTCTTACTTTGATATGGGAGTTTAGTCTCTCTTAGTCTAATTGAAAAACCCCAAGCAATTGCTTAGGTCTAATGATTTAATTAATGAAAACTCACTTGAATCCAAGGTAATTAACACTTCTTAAAACGTTGTTAAAGACCACTCATGGTGCAAGTGAATGAATGATGTTCATGTTCTCAATGGATTGCAATTACAACCACAGAAACCAAATGAACAAACAACAACCAACAATCATTGACAATTAGATGAACACAAGGAATCAAATCTAAAATATATATATACGAATCAACATGAAACAGCATCCAATTCAAATACATAATCTAATCAAAAGATTACAAATCTTGTAATCATAGTTTACATAGCAGTGGAAATCCCTAAATCTAGAGTTCTCTACAAGTGTTCAAACATAAGATTAGACTAGAAATACTTCCCCGATGAATCTAAGAGCTGAGAATTTATTCTCCATCACCAAGAGGCTAAGGTTCTAGACTCTCATAGCTCCAAAAACGCAGCTGTAACCATGGGTACTTTCTGCCATCAGAGGAGTGAAGGTGGGGATGGAAATGTGAAGAAAGGGGTGTTTGAAGTGGATTGATAGGTTTGGAATGGTGGAAAATGGTGTAGAAATGAAAGGGAATGGATGGAACTTGATGGTTGCTTCATAAAGAAAGAGGCTGGCCCCAAGCATTGCAAATCTATAGAATGGATGTCCTGGTTTCATGGTGACTCTTCGTTACGTGTAGGAGGCTACTGACCTATTCCAAAATGCATTGTTGCATTTTCACTCTATGAGGTCGCAACCACACATTCAGTAGGTCGTGACTTAAACACGTTTATGTCATGACATTAATATTTTTAGTCGCGACCTAATAGATCAGCACAGCCTCTAGGATTACCTCCAAGTCGCGATCTATTAGTTATAGTCATGACTCAAACGGCACAGTGGCACCTCCTATTTGCATTCTTTCCTTTCAATGACTGTAGCTCCTTCAAAACTCATCCTCAGGCTTGAAGATTTCCTCCGCATGCCTAGAACATAAGCAAAGAGCCTTGTTAAAGAATCAAACACTGAAATTCAAAGGCATGTACAGTTGAATGAGATAGTTCACTCCTTTTCCCCTTTGTGTCATTAAATTTGCAATGCACAGATCGACATAGACAAAAGAGGCATAAATGCATGCAAAACAAGGTAAAAGTGTCACAGAATGCCCAAAAGTAAGTAGGAAAACTATGTAAATATTGGTGTTAATCATCCATATTGCATGTCTTCACTGCCCAGTAAGCTTGATGCTCAAGTTCAACAGGTAGGCGACATCTTTTCCCAAAGACGAGTCAGAATGGTGACATGCCTATGGGAGTCTTGAATGCAGTTCTATATGCCCATAGTGCATCATCCAATAAAAGGCTCAAATCCTTCCTGCTTGTTTTGACAATCTTCTCCAACACATATTTGATCTCCCTATTGGACACCTCTGCCTATCCATTAGTCTGGGGGTGGTAGGAAGAGGAAACCTTGTGTAGCACACCATACTTACAAAGTAGCTTATCCATCAGTTTATTGCAAAAATGTGAGCCTTGTTCACTCACAATTGCCTTGGCACTCCAAACCTATAAAAGATGTTAGAGCATAAGAACTTAATCACAGTAGGACCATCATCCTTTCTGGTGGCAATAGCTCAACCCACCTAGAAAGGTAATCAACAAGTAAAATATATATAAACCTATTAGATGATGGAAATAGACCCATGAAATCAATTCCCCACCCATCAAACACTTGACAAAATAACATGGGTTGTTGTGGCATGCATGCTTCCTAGATAATCCCCCAAAACGTTGGCATGCATCACATGATTTACAAAACTCATAGCAATCCTTAAACATGCTAGGCCAATATAAACCACAATCAAATATCTTCCTAACAGTCCTTTTTACCCCAAAATGGCCCCCATATAGCAAAGAGTGACAAGATGATATAACAGAAGTAAACTCATCATCTGGAATACATCTACGGATGATTTAATCACTACAATGCTTCCACAAGTAAGGGGGATCCCACATGCAATATCTAGACTCATGCTTCAGCTTTTGTTTTTTAAAATGAGACAAGGAATTTGGTAATAGGCCAACAGCTAGATAATTCACAATATTTACAAACCAAGGATCCTTAAGTGAAAAAGATAAAAGATTAGAGTCAAGGAAGTTATCACAAATAATGTTGGCATCATCCACTTCCCTGGTGTGAAGTGGCAATCAGCTCAAATGATCTGCAACTAGATTCTCAACTCCTGCTCTGTCTCAAAACTCAGTGTCAAACTCTTGGATTAATAGCATCCACCTCAACAATCGAGGCTTAGTGTGGGTTTTCCTTAAAAGGAACTTAACAGCAGCCTGATCAGAGTAAACAATCACTCTAGAATTGACCAGGTAAGACCTAAACTTATCAAGAGCAAAAACAATGTAAAAGAGCTCTTTTTCAGTGGTAGTATAATTTACTTGAGCCTTATCCAAAGTTTTTGAAGCATAGGCAATGAAACAAGAGATTTTACCAATCTTTTGACCTAAAACAGCACTTACAGCTCCATTAGATGCATCACAACATTGTTCAAAATTAAGATGCCAATTAGGAGCAACAAGTATAGGTGGCATAACAAGTTGAGACTTAATCTCATCAAAAGCCAATTTGCATGCATCTTCAAATATGAATTCCACATCCTTTTGCAAGAGCTTAGATAAAGGACAAGCAATTTTGCTAAAATCTTTAATGAATAGTCTATAAAAACCAGCATATCCTAGAAATGATCTAAGCTCTTTAACAGTAGTGGGATAAGGGAGAGAGGAAATCACTTCAATTTTAGATTTATCTACCTCTATATCCCTCTCATTGATCAGGTGACTCAAGACTATCCCCTTATCTACCATAAAATGGCATTTTTCAAAATTAAGCATCAAGTTCTTTTCAACACATTTGGCCAATGCCCTTTCCAAATTCAGAAAAAATTCATCAAAAAAGTTACCATAGACAGAAAAATCATCCATAAAAACCTCAATACCCTTTTCAAGCAAATCACTAAAAATGGAAAGAATGCATCTTTGAAATGTGCCTACTGCATTACAAAGCCCAAATGGCATCCTTCTATAAGCAAATGTCCCAAAAGGACAATGAAGGTGGTCTTCTCTTGATCCTCTGGTGTTATAGATACCTTAAAGTAGCCAGAAAAACCATCAAGGAAATAATAGTGAGACTTTCTAGCTAATCTTTCTAGCATTTGATCTATGAATGGCAGTCAGAAATGGTCTTTCCTAGTGCCATCATTCAACTTCCTGTAATCGATACAAACTCTCTAAGAGTTTTGAACTCTTGTTGGAATGAGTTCATTTCTCTCATTCTTGACCACTGTAATACCACTTTTCTTGGGAACCACTTGAATTGGACTCACCCACTCACTATT
>QFDD01012181.1:0-12229 GCA_006871305.1 Vachellia collinsii
GTTCTGATACGGTTGTTGAAGACAACACAACTCATCAACCAACTCAACTCGCAGCTCATGACCACAGGCTCCGGTGGACTCACCATTTTTGCCCCTGAAGACAGTTCATTCTCTAAACTCAAACCAGGTTTCTTGAACTCTCTCGGTGACAGGCAAAAGGTTGAGCTTCTTCAGTTCCACACCATCTCTTCCTTCGTCTCCATCTCCAACTTTGATACTCTGACCAACCCAGTTCAGACCCAGGCTGGTGACGACCCCAAAAGGCTCCAACTCAACGTCACAACTGACAGCGGCAGCCGAGTGAGCATGACAACTGGCGCCGTCAACGCCACCGTGACAGGCACCGTGTACACAGACAACAAGCTCGCCATTTATCAGGTGGACAAGGTGCTCCTGCCACTTGACATTGTTCTTCCTAAGGCAGCTCCGGCACCTTCACCGACATTGGCTGCGAAAGCAGATTCGCCTAAATCTGATAACACAAAGTCGGGATCTGCAAATGAGAGTGAAGATGGCGACAATAACGCTAACAAAGCCAATACCGTGGATTCCTCCGCAGGTTCGGTGAGTTTCCCCGTAGCGATGATACCTCTCGTTCTCGGGGTTGCGTTTCTTGGCAGCGCCATTGTATGAGGAAGAAGCTGATCCAAGAACAAGAGTTCCATCTATTTTTTTCCAGTCTTTAATTGGTTATCGTTGTGGCGCATTGCTTTATGTTTCTTTTTCATTTTGATGAGTTGTAATTGTTTTTTTAAATTGTTTTTACCGTGGTCAAGTGATAAAAAGCTGTTTGGTAATTTTTTTTCTTGTTTTTAATTTTGATTGGCAATCAATTACTCTGCGGTACAGTCCAAAACCCTACGACTTTTCTATAGTGACTTGGATTATTATAATTTATAATGTTATATTATAATTATAATGTAATGTTAGTAAAATTCAGGGAAAGAGATAAGTCGGCCTTCGCAAACTCACATATCCATATAATAATTCAAGTGCGAGTCTAGGTCGTTAGATATAATTTTAAGTAGGATTTTCAATTTGTCAGGATTATGCTTAAAGTAGCTAAATATACTAGAAGCAACAGGGATGTCACGATGCCTTAAAGCAATCCAAAAGTTAATCAATTGGGTCTAAAAGAACCACCATAAAAAACATGGGAATTGGCAAGTGGAGATTTACCACACATGTCATGACATCATCCGTTATGCTGAAGATGTTACCTGTGAAGGATATAATGGATTTAATGATACGATTTTAGTGCTGAGTACACCTTTTGAATGTTTAGAAATGTTCCTCGAGGATAAGCAATCTACCTACTAAGTGACATAGAACCTTTTACATATTGTACCCAAGCTTAACTTGCCCTTCTAGTGTTAAAAGAACTACTATAACAAAATGTCATATTCCATCAATGCTTGCATTATGGTAATAATTCTGATATAAGCTTCAACAAAATATTTATTATGTGCAAATCGCACAAACCATTCAACACAAGTATTAACTTCATTATCTTTGGATTAACTGGTAAGGGATTGTTTCAACTTTACTAGAGATATTGCGCTCAAGATCTAGGTGTGGAGTCACGATAATTACTTGGAAGTAGCGATGCGCCTCCATTTAGGGTCAACAATCCCGTAAATTGGATTAATCAATTACTCAGATATCTAATAATATGATCTAGAAAATGCAACACATACCAGTTTATTCATGAAAAGAAAGAATTAACTTCATTAAATTGTTAACATGTCCTGTACTTTTGTATATTTATGTTGATGATTACGTTGATTAGGGGAATTATAAGTTGTCCTTTCTTTCTCATTGAATTGAGACTTATACTCCTACAAAAATTCTACAGGCTTCTGGGATATAATCGAATGAAGAAATTATGTTGAAAGTATAAGAGTACAAACATATATATGTACAATCAGGTGGAACAGTAAGGAAACAATAATCCCTAATCCTAATTGACACACCCACTTAAGAAACTAAAAATTTGATTGATGCAAATATGTGCAACCATATACGCATCATCATCATCATCCAAAATAGCCATCTTCCCTAACATTATATTTCACAAACATACATGCATCCCCATTTGATGTTGATAGCCCCTTTGATGTGAAACCCAAGTAGTTCACTGATGTATCCCTTTGGTTTCATCTCCAAACATCCCAACAATCAATTATCAATAATTAATGCACCCACACACACCACACACATCAATATATATATATATATATATTTCCAAGATGGATGAGGAGATTCATTCTTAATTACTATAATGTTGCAAATATACATTTCATTAATCTTTTTCATCCCTACTAATAATTAAACCTTGTTCATTATATCAACCTCCTATATATTAATGCAACTAGTCATTAAATATGCAAGGAACCCTTGTCTTTACTTCTCTTTTACTCCCAGTCACCTTCTTTTGCTCCATCACTGCACAGTTGTCACCACTTCAGGCTCCAGTAGCATCACCTCCGACAGCTTCACCAACGACTCCACTATGGTTCAAAGATGTGAACCAGATTCTTAGCCCCATTCAACATGTCAACTTGATTCTTAGCATCTGATTCAAGGATGATCTTTTTGAAGCTATGGTTTTTTTGCAAGAGAAAGACCCTTAAAAATGCACATTCTTCTGCTTCTTGGCACTACATGTGTCAAGGAAATGAGTGAGGCTGAATTTCCACTCGTCACTATGGTCTCTGAACACTCCTCCACAGCCAACTATACTAGAGGAAGATGTTGCAGCCCCATCTACATTTAACTTAACCCATTCCAGTGGTAATGGTTGCCAGGTTCTATATGCAGCTGGGTCTACATTCTGCGCAAAAGAAATATCATGGGCCTAGACAAAATCTTTCCAAACTAGCAAAATAATCACTACCGGATCTGGCAGTTTATGAAAATCAAGATTAAAAGTGGTGTTGTTTCACCGGTTCCTTAATTTCCATATTGTAACTCCCCAAATAAGATCCCAATTGCCATCTCAACTTGCCCCTAGATCTCTTTTCAGATTGAGACCAAACCAATCAAGTAAGGATGCAGCAAAAAAATGAGAATGATACCTTAAATGTATAAGCTTCAGCCACAGGGTCTTAGCATAAGGGTAGTCTCTAAGACTATGCATAACATCTTCTATACAAGCATCACAACATGGGCAAATAGGGGAAGATGAAGACCATTTGCTTCTCCCAGCATTCGTGGGGAGTCTATTATTGAATGCAATCCATGTATATAAAAACTCTAATAAGCTTAGCACCTTGCCGCTGCTAGATATCCTTGTATACAGGGTTATAATTATGAGGAACTTTCTCCGATAGATAATAAGCACTCTTAACAGTAAAACCCATATGAGGTAGCCTTCCAACATAATATGTCATTACCAAATTCAATCATTGGCAGAAGCAAGGTAATTAATTAATCGCTGGAAAATAGTGGCAGGAACAATATTGGCTAGATGTTGAAAGTTCCAAGTGAACAAGGTCACCCAATCTGGAACTTTACTATTTTCCTCCTCTTGAGTTAAAGGTCTCAAACGCAAATCCTTAATTTTCTTAACAGGAAATAGCCAATAGTCATTAAAGAAATTGACCATAAGCCCATTACGAACATTCCATTTTGAACCCTCTTCCACAATTTCATGTTGCTGGGAAATAAACTTCCAGAGAGCAGAATCATCTTCATGGGCTTCAAGGAGATTTTCTTCATTCCTTAACATATATTTGTGGGTTAAAATATCTACCGATAACCCATTAGAGCCTGTAACAAGTTTCCAAGCTAGCTTGGCTCCACAAGCACGAGTGACAGTAGAAAGCTTCTTGAGGCCGAGCCCCCCATAATGCTTGGGTGGAACAATCTGGTCCCAACCAATTGGGTGGAGGGAATGTGAATTTTGAATTTTTTCCCCATATGAAGTTCCTTTGGAGTCTCTCAATTTGACAACAGATCGAAGTTGGGACTTTAGCAAACTGTATGGGATATAAAGGAATACTACTTAGCACTGATTTAGCCAAAGTTATCCTCCCTACAACTGAAAGACAATTAGCTTTCCAAGATGCAAGTTTAACCTTGACCCGATCAATTATATACTGAAATGTTTCAGTTGGTTTCCTTCCTTTGCTTATTGGAACACTAGATACTTCCCAATTTCCGTAGAAATTTTCATTCCTGTTATAGCACTAATTTTTCTTCTTGAAGCAGTAGTAATCTTCAAAGAAAAGAAGATAGATGATTTATTATTTGTGTTGTGTATGGATAAATTGTCCCATGTAATAAGTGATGCAATGAGGGAAGGCAGCTGGAAACCAATTGTGATGACCCCCCCCCCCCGGAGGGGGGGGCTCAATATCTCACTTAATCTTTACTAATGATTTACTTCTCTTCAAGGAAGCTAGTGAACAAGAAGCTGCATGTATGATGAGCTGTCTTGAGAGATTCTGTTCTGCTTCAGGAGAAAAATTAGTATAACATTATAATGTTATAATGCAATGCTAAGATGGTGCTAGTATAATTCAGGGAAAGTAAGTACGGCCTTTACACACATACATAGATGTACAAATTTGCGTGTGGGTCTATAGGTGGATACATACAATTGTTATTAGGTTTTTCAATTTATTAGGATAATGTTTAGATTAGCTAAATATGCTCACTTAATTCAGTAATTTAATCAATAAATAAAATTTCATTTCTTCATTCATCAAATTAAAAATAATCAATTTTAAGATATCATAATAAATAAAGTCCCCGGAGTCTTTTAATTTATATGGCATTTGATATCCGATGCTAATATAAGTATTCAAGCTTCAAATAAGAGTCATTCTTTCAAAAACATCTTGTACATCTATAATTTTACGCACATTCAAACTGTCTCATACTTAAATGAGGACTTATCCTCAATCATGAGAAATTAGTTAACTTTGCCATCTGATAAATTAAATGGGGACTTTTTTCTCATATGATCAACTCATGCACCTCGCCTCTCTTTTTAGTCTTTTTCATTTCAATCTCTCCTCAATCAATGAGTTGGTATATTGGGTGCCATGCGGAAGCACCATGTAGTATTATATAATCAATTAAAATGATGGTTTTATATGGCTACTTAACTGTGTTAAACTTGAGCATTGCTACCACGCTTAATTGGGATAGTATGTTTATATAAACTCAAACTCCAAAGATCCAGTGCTATCAACTAAAATGATTTAATAACAATCAAAATTAACATTTTTCTTAATGGCACATACAACATTATCCTATTTTTTACACTTACGAGATGACATTAAAACATAAAACAGTGCAATCGAATGCTTTCAAGACAAAATTATCCTTTAACCCTATGGTTAAAAGAAATGTTCGTAGGATGAGTTATGAGTATGCATATGGTAGGTGTAATTAAAGCTACATTCGTTCATGGCAATTAATTAAGAAACTAACTAACAATTTGATTGATGCAAATATTCAACCTATACTCATCTCTAAAATAGCCATTCCCCTGGTATTATATTTAGAGTTAGGAAAATGGTTTAAATCAATCAAGCCGACCCGATTAAGCTCTGTTTAATTGGAAGGTCGAGCATATGATTTTGAGCTCTCAGAAGGAAACAAATCTAAAAGGGTCAACCCTAATAGGCCGCAGGTTTAAAAGGGTCATCCCGTTTAAGCCTACCAAATTTTGTTTTTTTTTTGCTCCATTAGTTATGAATTGTAGGTACTTGTCTATTTTAGTAAAATAATTCAGAATGGTTTCTTAGTTTTAAATTTTAGGATTCATCATATATAATAAAAATAGTTTCTAGTCTCAAAACATGAAATATTTTGATTACATTTTTAATAAAGATATGAAATAATAATTAACGGTAAATAATAATATGATGGATTTTTTCATCACATTTCAAATTTTCATCACGGAAGGTGGGTTTATTATTATATGTTCCTATTGACAAATCATCAGTGTTACGTTCCCCTCAATATATTTATGAAAATTTGGAAGCTTCTGTTCAAGACACATTCTAATACTCAGCACCCATACTAACTAACTTAAAATTAAAAAGCATTTTATACAAAATAATCATAGAAAAGTTACAAACGCCTAAAAATTATAAAATAATAACGTAACACATAAGTATTGCAAAAATGATTATTCAATATTGTGTGTTACATTACTTTCATTTCAAATGGATTATTTTAAAGACAAACATTCACTTTAACTTCTTCTTTTTTTTTATATATAAAAAACATACATTGTTGAAAGGGGCATAGGTTTAGAGCACCAAAATGGTGTCGTTAGTGGAACAGTACATAATGTTAAATAGAAAGAGACCCTTGTTGCCTCTACAATAGAACTTTCTAAGCCTATTTATAGTAAAATTTAGTCGAATTCAAATACTTTTTAAATTGAAGATAGTGATAATAATTAATGAAGTTGAAAGCTTGTATTGTGTTCTATAAACTTAAGTTTAAGTATTTATTATTGTCAATATTATTGTTTAGAGCTGACTTTAATTTCTATGTAAGGACATTGTCGTTGGATGTTAAAATAGTTGTTTTATAAAAAAAAAAAAAAAGTTAAACGAGCTAGGCTTCATAAATTGGAGTGATTTGGGTAATCAAACCCGTTTAGATCCGAACCCGTGAAAAGCTTACTCGAATTCCCAGCACAAATTATATTTCACACTACCTGCATCCCAATCGACGTTGATATATAGTCCCTTGGATGTGAAAGCCAAGTTGTCAGGTTGATCTATCCATTTGCTTATTTCACTTTATCCTTCTCATTTTCATCACCAAATTACTAACACTTAATCATCAATTATAATACCCTTTTTGATCCTAAATTTAACATCTATTTTACGAGTAGATTAAATCCTAAATGCAAGATTTTTTTTCACATTTTATCTCACATATATATCATTTTTTAAACTAACTTGTTTAACTTATAAAATGATATATATATATATAATCTAATATTACGTATAAATATATCAGAGAGATCATGTCAAATATGTAATGAATAAGTAATTTTTTAGTTTTCTTAATTTTCTCAAATGGAATAAATAGGTCTTATTAGATGAAGGACAAAAGGAGTATTGCACTATGTACACACATCTTTCCAGGATAGGTATGGGATTATTGCTTCTTAACTAGAAAGTTGGAAATATGCATTTCATTAATCCTTTTCTTCCCAACTAATAAACCTTTGCCATTAAATCAACAAACCAAATATTATTGCCCCCCACACACCAACTATAAAAATCCCATATATCATCTTTCTCCTCACAGCAAAATTTTCACACATAGCAAATTCTTCTCTACTCACTCTTGTGTACACTATCACTCACACTGCCATCTCATTACTGTCATACCGAACAAAAACAAACGAGTCATAATGCAAGCACCACTTGTCTTCACTTCGCTTCTACTACTGGTCACCTTCTTATATTCCACCCCCACTTCAGCACAGCTTTCGCCACTTCAGCCTCCAACGACCCCACTGGTGACTCCGGCCGCTGCACCCAGATTTAGTACGGTTCCTTTGGTGCCTACTTCACCCAATGGAGCCCCGACACCGGCCATACCGAAAGCTCCCACCATTGACATTGTCCAAATTCTGAGGAAGGCAAAGAGATTCTCTGTTCTTGTACGTTTGTTGAAGACAACACAACTCATCAACCAACTCAACTCCCAGCTCATGACCTCTGGCTCCGGTGGACTCACCATTTTTGCCCCGGAAGATAGTTCCTTCTCCAAACTCAAACCAGGGTTCTTGAACTCCCTCAATGACAGGCAAAAGGTCGAGCTTCTTCAGTTCCACACCATCTCTTCCTTCATCTCCATCTCCAACTTCGATACTTTGACCAACCCAGTTCAGACCCAGGCTGGTGACGACCCCAAAAGGCTCCAACTCAACGTCACAACTGACGGCGGCAGCCGAGTGGGTATGACAACTGGCGCCGTCAACGCCACCGTGACGGGCACCGTGTACACAGACAACAAGCTCGCCGTTTATCAGGTGGACAAGGTGCTCCTTCCACTTGACATTGTGCTTCCTCAGGCCGCTCCGGCACCTTCACCGGTTGCAGCGGCAAAAGCAGATTCTCCTAAATCTGAGAACACCAAGTCGGGGTCTGAAAATGAGAGTGAAGATGGTGATGATAACGCCAACAAGGCCAACACTGTGGAATCTTCTGCAGGTTCTGTGAGTTTCTGCGCAGAAATGATAGCTTTTCTTCTTGGCTTTGCTTTTATGGGCGGGTCCATGATATGAAGTGAAAATCTATACAAGAGTCCGATCTCTTGTTGTTCTATTTTTTATTTAAATTTTTGAGTTGGAGTTCGTTTAATTTATTTATGTTTTTATTTATTTTTATAAATGATAAGAAATTTTAATTGATTGATATTTAAGTAAGTCAGGTTGGGTTATGACAAAACTTTCCCTCAAAATTATAAATATTTATCTGCAATATCCATTTTTATGCGCAAAAAATGTTGGAACGTAATTTAAGTAATACTAATGTTTATGTAAAACAACTAACTACATGGACAGCATATATCTTCCCGCCATCTCCAACTTCAATCCTAACTGATTTATCCAAAGCATTTTTAGCATAAATTCAAATATTGGTTTATCATGGTCAGAGAAACTAGCTTATTTTACTATATTCAGTCCAATTGGTAAATTTGTTGTTTTTAATAGGCACAAATATTCTCTTATAAGAGTTAACTATGTTCAAAGTATTATCAGACCCTAAATGTAAATATCATTTTCAAGATTTAAATTTTGATTCACCACATTGTAAGAGACTAACTCCTTCTGCTAAATCCGATCCTCTTTGATTTTTTTTCTAAGCATATGTATCCTTCTACTGGAAACAATTTTGTTTTAAACATTGTTGTGCACATCTAAAAGCAGGAATCTAAACATTTAAACCTTAGTTTACCATATTGTAAGAAACTAACATATTCTGTTAGACCTAATTCATTGGTGGTATTTGCTCTCTTTTTTGGTAAAGTATAAGTACTCTCTTATTGGAGGCAATACTATTCGAAATATTATCAACCACTAAACATAAACAACTCTCAAAGCGAGAATTCAATTCTCAATTTGCCACATTGTGAAGAACTAATTCCTTCCACTAAATTCAATTCTTGTTGATTATTAGCTCTTTTTTGTTAAGTACAAATATCTCTATTAGAGGTAATCCTGTTCAGGATACAGTAATTCAAATATTAATTGACGGTGTGAGTGACTAATCCCGTTAAACCCAACAAACGTTGTTTGATCTTAAACAAACAGGCTTCGGCTTGTCTAACTTTGCTTTGTGTTTGGGCACATTTTCTTTTAGTTTGATGGGCCAAAATACACATATCCAGCCATGGGTAAACAATCACACAAGCCCTGGATTCCTACTCATCTTATCCCATTGACGATAACACTTTCCATCATTCACTCTATTTTCATGAGTTTTAAATCGCATGCATTGCATGGAATCTAAAAGTTAGCCATATTATTCATCTCTTAAGAATAATACGTTTTTATATAAATTTTAGCATATATATGTATCATGCTCTGATCTGAGGCGTTTGCTTTTATTGAATTCTCTGTTCTTTCTCTCTTTTATCTCCATTTATTTATTTATTTTTATCTTTCTTGTTTAATTTATTTTCATGGGACCCATACATTTGGTCAGATGACCAATTAATGATTTGTATGATTTTCAAACCTTGCTTATTTTTTGTCCACATATCATGATACCGTAACACGTAACGCATTGGAGAGGATTCTAATTCTGTCGTGTCTTTGTGAAGTTTCTCATAACAAGTTAATGAGGACGTACATAAGTACATGTCTTAATCAAGGGCATCATAATATTCAAGTCAGAGAGAAAACAAAAATTAATTAATTAATAAATGTTACGAGCCTTAATTTGTACGTTGCAATTTGGAATTAGGAGAAGTGTGTAATTTGAAACCTTAATTTGTACGTTGCAATTTGGAAGACCTGCAACCTAGCAGTAGCCAGTTTGAACGTTAGGGTTCATATTAATTTGTTGACTTTTCCATTTATATTCTAGTAGGCGTGTAATGTGGGGTTTTACTTTTAATTAATTCTGGTCCTAATTAAATTAATCAACGCGTTTAATTATGAAATTAAAACCTCTGGTTCACGTTGTGCGTTTTTCAATTTGTTCAGGTTTTTGTTAGGTCTCGAATATATTTGTTTTCCCACATTAAGGTTAATTAAGGTCTCAGTTCCTAATCATGATTTATTATATTGCCATACAGCTCAGTTTGTTCAATTTTCTGAATGTTATTATCATTTTTTATACCTCAAAGTATTCCCAAATCAGTTTAAATTTAAGATTAATTTAATAATTTCTGTCGAGCTCGTACCATTGAAGTTAGAATGTTATTACCATTTATCATGACCGTTTAATGTTATGCACTTTGGTTGATTAAAGATAATTCAGGTAATTAAGATTGTCAATAAATGAATAATTATATATTTATATTTTTCTTCTCACAATTAACTAATTGATTACTGTGTTCATTAATCTCATTTTCTTTTGTACATTAAATCATTAGGTACGACATTATAATTTGGAGGTGTAGTTCTTTTGCATTTGGGCATGTATACCAGCAAACTAGTAATCAATTCCCTGATAATTGCTTTAATCTTTAGTTGAATCATGGTTAGAATAATATACAATTAAAATATAAAAAAATGTTTATATATAATCCTAGAAAAACTAATGCTATTTAAATAAAAAAAACATTAGTTCGCAAGTAAATGAAATACTTATATATAAGCAACATATGATCCAATAAAATGAAGTTATTAAAATATAAATTTGATGGGCTACTAATTTTTCTTTTTGTTTTTAACTCAAAAAGAAGCTGTTTCAAGTTTGGTAAGGAGAAAAATATATAAAATCCAACTTAATTAATCCGTCTAAAACTCTTGATATAATTCAAAGATACGATTGATGTAATGTAGCTTAATTTTTTTTATTGTTATTTTTTGTTTACTAAATGAAAAGTTTTTTACTTCACTTTTTTGTTTTTTTCCTTCACATTACACTACCACTAACTACTTATAAAGGGTATTTTTCTCTCATAAACAGAATCTCACTTTAGAATTTACAAGAGCTACTACTAGACATGAAAACATCTCATAATCTTATAATTATGTTTGTCTTATAGGATTTATATATAGAGGGAGAGATGTAGGAACTGTATTAATTAATTATTTATTTTTTCAAATTAAAGATAGCAGACTATATTAGAGGGTGTTATAAGTCATATGCTTAATTTGTGAGTCAAACAAGAGAGAGAGAGCATAATTTGAAAATGTCATTGATGAACCACTCATTCTTTTCCACTTGTGCTTCATGTGGTGCATATTGCATGATGTGTCTCACTTTAACCCTTTCTTTACTTCAAAGGGGTCAACTTTTTTTTTTCCTTTTCTTTTTTCTCGGAATCTTCTAAGAATAAATTGCATAAACATGATATTTAAGAAAAAGTTAACAAAAAATATTAGCGTGAAGATAAGGTGTTAATTCCATACACAATGAATTTTTTGCTAAAAAAAAGTTGGTTTTTTTATTTTATGCAATCATATATTCAAAAAATTACATGAAATAAGTGACTATAATAGGTTATGTTCATATATGATTACATTTTTATTTTTTTAAAATATAAAATGTACATTTTTATTTTTTTAAAATATATAATGTATTTAATATTCAATCACTAGCTCTTTGAATATATATATATATATGAATTATAATGAATTTAATTTCAAGCTCTCGAGTCTTGAGCCTTAGGTGGCCGCAAAGGGAAACTCTTGAACCTTCTTTTGAGTTGATAACTTGATATTGTTATCTTGACTTTATGTTTCCTTCCTTATTAGGTAACCATTTTTGCAATTATACAATGTCCCTGGTCGGTCGGTCAGCTAGATAATAAACTTAATATTAATTTAACTATAAATTTATTAAATTCATTTAGCTTTAATCTTTTTTTTATGCATAGATTTAAATTTAATCTTAACATTAAAATAATTGCATATTTTATTTTTATTTTTTTGGGGAAAAAAAGAGATTTTCATCACATGTATGCATTCTTGGTCAAGAGACTATATAAAAAGAACAGTAAAAGAATCAATTTGCAGTAAGTTCATTATTGTCTTTAAAACTAATTTATGCATTTTAATTTCAAA
>QFDD01012182.1:0-10223 GCA_006871305.1 Vachellia collinsii
TATTATTATTATTATTATTATTATTATTATTATTATTATTCTGGGTTTGGTCCGCTGTGGGGGAAGAGAAGAGGCAATAGGAATGGAGAAGAAAGCAACAATCGGAGGAGCAAGAACGAGCTGCCGAAGGGGGTTGATAATTCGACGATAACGGAGGAAACGGAAGAAGCGAACGAGGAAACGACCCAGAACACTACTTCATCGTCGCCTGCTCGTTCGGCCTCATCGTCGCATATGATGGATAAGAAGGAATTTGATTACGGTGTGGACGATGACGAGGAAGATGAGAAAGAAGCAAATGAGGAAGCCAGTGAAAGCGAGGTTGTTGAAGTTGCTAATGAATGGTGATGATGGTGATAGGCGCAGTGGAGGCATGGAATCGAGGTACAGGGGTCCGATGGCGTAAAAAAAAGAGTTCAAGAAGAGTTAACTGCGTTTTTAATTTTGCTACGTCTAAAAAAGTTTATTGGTAATTTTACATCTTTTAAAACATTTTTTTTCTTATATGCCTTTAAAGTAAAACATTGTTGTTAAATATGACTTAACTCTGAAAAAGTTTATGATATGTAGTGATTGTTTAAAAACAACTCAACATTTAACCAAGCGGTAGTTGGTTCTAACCCCACACGACCCATCATATAGATTCCTTGGTATATAAGGATGTGACTTCTTTTAAACCTCTACATTGCAACAATCATATTCTTTAATTTCCTAACCCCTCTATTCTTGATTGCTGTTAAGGGAGCATAATAGGTGTATAGATTAGGAAATGGTTGACAAATACTCATCTTGCCCTATTTATAGGGTGGAGATAGAATATATTTGTTAGTTCTATTTATAAGTCAGATCATTAAATTTTTTATATGAATACACAATTTTACCCTTCATTTATTATTATGTTAACTTTATTCTTATAAAGTATAATGTATATTAAATAAGAGATAACATTGGAAAGTTATTGAATTTTAAGATAGAATTAATATAATTTAAAATTTTTTTTTATATGTATAAAACATGGTGAAAATGACTTATAAATAAGATTATAAAAATATGAAAATAGATTTTACAAATGATAAATATTATAATTAAGTTGTATCTTAAGCAGCAGCGGAGTATTACATAGAGGTGCCATGCACACTGAAGTTTCATTGTCTCTTCTCTTTTATACTGAAACAACGAGGGAGAATATGAACTTTGATAAAAGACTTGCCATAGGCAAAGAAGCAGCAGCAGCAGCAGGGGCTCTTTCCGAACTACTTTGAGGTTGCTATACTTGAAGTCAATAGCAACTAAATTCTTTTGGAAGAAGTTGTTTGGAGTGTATTTTAATGGAAATCCATGCCAACAAAGCCAACTCAGCTTTTTGGAAATATGCTTATAATCTCCTTTAAGTTTGACATATTCCAGTTGGAGCAATCTAAGTTTGTTCATCTCTTTAAAAGCCTCAGAATCAATGAGACACTCTCTATGGGTTTGTGTGGGACCTTCACAGATATACCCTCAATGGCTTTGGTTCCTTGTAAATACGTAGGAGAAATAATGTAGTGAGCGAGGGAAGCATTTGATATGCTGAGAGAAAGCCAATTAATAACACATAACATGTATATATCTTGATCTTTCCTTCTATGTGTAAGAACGCTATAACAAAGGGTATGAAACTTGTATAATCGAGCGATAAAAAAAATGAAGATCATAACATTTTTAGAAAAAAAGATAATGCATCCCTTGACGTCAAATCTTGCAAAAAGAAACAGTATGTCCAGAAAATTCTTACCGTTTGTTCTTCTAACACAGAAAGTACATCTTTTTGAAACCACAATCTCTTCTCTTCCTTAGAATCTTTAGGTGGGCTTCCATGAATAATTTCTTTGCCCATTTCTTATATTAGATCATGCGTTTCAAACTTATTATTCCTCCCAACTTTTACTAGGCTCCTCTCAATAAGGATTTGTAGTCCATATTTCGCATGAAGTCCACAATATATCTGTGTAACATATTTCCTTTCCTTACTGATAAAGAAGCAACATGTATCAAGGAAAGTGTTCCTCTCCATATAATCAATCAATCCATCATAGCTTATTTTTAGCTTAGTGTGTATATCTTTATTAGGAATCTTTTGCAGTTTGGACACTGCATCCTCCCATTGTTGAATTGTTCTGCCATGAAGAAAAGAACCAAGGACTTCAAGAGCTAGTGGAAGTCCACCACAGTACGCAAGAACATTCCTAGAGAGTTCTATGAACTTTTCAAAGAGGGCTGGTTGCTTGAAGGCATGCCAACTTAAAAGTTCAAGAGATTCAATTTCATTCATTTCTCTCATTTCTGTACATATGGTTAGCCGCAAGGACATTAAAGTAGATGGAGATCTCTATGATTATTACACTCCCTGGACGAAACCATTCATGACTTCCACATAGTGCGTTCAGTTGATTGACGCTATCCACATCGAATACAATTAATGCTTTTATGTTGGGAAATCTTTCCTGGATTATCTTTTTCCCTCTATCAATGTTAGATATCTTGAAAACTTGTGTTTTAGTGATATCAGAAATGAATTACTTCTGCAAATTAACTAGGTCATTAGCATTCTTTGAATTCTCTCTTATATTTGCAAGGAAACTTCTTGCTTCAAATCTACAGCCAATTTTATTGTAAATGGCTTTGGCAACGGTTGTTTTGCCAATGCCTCCCATCCCCCTGAGGCCTATGATCAGAGCTTTTTGGGATCTCTTTACTGAACATTCAATTGTCAGTTCATGAACCCGTGATGCTATTCCCACAGGATGGTCAGCAACGAACAATTCTTCAACGTCTAATCTTTTTGAAACATCCTCAACAATAATCTGAGTCAGCATACTTTCAGGCCTGTCACATAAATAAAATTATTATAGAAATGAAACCAACATCACTTGGTTTCAAACGGAAGAATTTTAGTGGACCATTAAGAATAAGAGATGGACTAATATAGCCACTTAATATATAAGTATATGCATCATAGGAAAACTGAAACCTAATAGGAGTAAGTATGCATCTTACCAACTGTGTCTGCTCATATTTAGCACACACTCACATTAATGACCCGAGGTTACAAGTGATAGGAGAGTTTTCATATCATTAGTTACAAGTGATAGGAGAGTTTTCATACCATTAGGCTACAAGTTCACTTTCTTCAATTCTTTTAAATTTTAATAAAAGATAAAGCAGAAAAATCGGAAATTAGAATCAGCCATGATGATGATGATACTCTAGTGACAGATTCTTAATAAATATATATATATATATATATAGATAATCTCATTTTCATTAACTTAAAAAATTTGCAAGCATGTTTGTAAACATGTTTAACTTTAACGGTCTAAGAGCAAAAGAAGGGGAAAACCAATTTGTAGGTGTCTATACATTTTTTCAATCTGTAGTTCGGTACATGTGTATACTTTATCGCCATTAAATTATTAAGTTCGCTTTTTTACCACCTTAGAGGAGCCAAAGATACTAACAGAGTAAAATTAAAGGGCTTAACTAGCAGAAGGGGAAAAACACGCAGGTATGGGATTAAAAACTAAAGAAAAGTATGGGTTGTAAGTATATTCATGGTAGCGAACATGGTCAAAAGCTAAGTATAGAATTATTTAAAGTTTGTGACAGTATCTCGAGTTTGAGGAATCATCATTTCGCATGTTAACACTTACAGATATGATGAATCAAAGCCGTTAATGTCGGCAGCTTCCGTGAGTGCCTCCTTCCACCGCGACACACGATCACTGCCCTTTCTTAACCTTTCGTGTATTTTCATTGCTTCACCATATCTTCCTCTCTGATGACGAATATCGGAAGGACCTACATTATAGAATATGGGTAGAACCACCTGAGCGTGACCTCTCCGGCTCTCCATTATGTGCACCAGTTCATCCAGACACCATCTGGAAGAAGCATAATCGTGAGAGAGAACTACCAAAGCAATTCGTGATCTTTCAATTGCTCGCAATAGTGAGCCCGAGATCTCTTCTCCCTTTACAATCCATTTCTTGTCCATGAAAGCATGGATTCCAGACTGTGTTAGAGCGTTATAAAGCTCAGAAGCGAAATCGTGACGAGTGTCTGGGCCCCTGAAGCTCAAGAACACTTCGTAAGTCCATCTTGGTGCTGTGAAGTAAGAAGTGGAAGACGAAGAAGAAAAGGCCATACATCGCTTATGGACAGCACCAGACAGCGTGAGGGGAATAAAACGCTTCCGCGGATCACAATTCAGTACAGGATATTGATTGAATGTACAACTTGTCGAAAGTAGCGCTAGAGATATAAAATCCACAGCTTTTAAAAAAATAGTGAGTGGGTGAGCTTTAATAAAATGGCAAATCATCCCAAGGGTTGGTATTCCGCTTACAAGTTTTCCCATTAAAATATTTTTTTTGTTTTAGAAATTGTAGCTCATTTTTCACACTCCACCCAATTAATTGAATTTTTCAAAATTTGATACTTGTTAAATGAAGTAGTGAGTACTATTATTGAAATAACAAATACCTTTATAAATATTGTCATTCGTGCTAAAAGAGCAGCAAGTGATGAAAATATTACATTTTTATATGTAAAAATTGATAAGTGTAGTTAATTTATTATATCTTCACCCAATTAGTTGGGTTTTTTTTTATTCAAATGTAAAACTTGTTAAATGAAGTAACGAGTGCTATTATTGAAATGGTAAGTATATTTGTAAATATTGTTATTCATGTTAGAAGCACAGTAAGTAATTAAAAGATTGCATTCTTATATGTAAAAATTGATAAGTATAGTTAATTTCTCACATCATCATCCAATTAATTAAATTTTTTTTCCAAATGTGAAACTATATGTAAAAATTGATAAGTGTAGTTAATTTATCATATCTTCAGCCAATTAGTTGGATTTCTCTAAATATGAAATTTATTAAATGAAGTGGTAATTGCTATTATTCAAATGGTAAATATCTCTATGAACATTGTCATTTGCATTTAGTAAGAGAAATATTACATATTTACTTGTATTATAAATTATATTGATAAAAAATTGTCGGTCAGAAACTACCATTGGTACTGGGGCCTCTGTCGACTAACAATCTAACATTGGTGATGCTACAATGAGGGTCGCTTTCACCTTTTTTTAATAAAAAATGGGGAAGGGGAATTTAGTAAAAATATATTTATCTTTATATATATTTACATGAAGATTTTGTAATTTTTGAATTCATTTAGTATTTTTTTTTAGGATTTGGCCAATGATAAAACAATTATTTTAAAGCAGTGTGAACAAAAAGATAGAAGTTAGATGATGATTAGGATTAAATTAAGATAAATTGGTACACAGAGTACTACTTTATATTCTTAAGTTTTAATATAAAAATTTGATAACTAATGTACTGGTATTAAATAAAGTAGTTAAAATAGCTGTTTGCAATAAATACATAGATGTTAGCTTTTTTAAATCACTCTTATTAATCACGTCTATTGAAACCACTCATTAATAAATATTCATTAACATGTACAATCAATAAAAATATAGTAAAAAATAAGTTATAAATTTAAAAATAAAATAGATTAAATTATTATATTTAGGAAAAAAAACATGTTTGGTACATTGAGGAGGTAGGAGTTTCGTCAAGCAAATTTGATTAAAAAAATAGTTTCTTTACGCAATTATTGACTCCACTGCCCCAGGAAATTGTTAATTTTTCTTTTTCTTTTGTGAGAATTATATTGGAGATTGTACATTTAAATATCATCTCCTACATTTTTAGCTCCTTTATTTCTTCTTTACTTCATCTTAATTGTTAGCCTCTTCTCCTTTTCCTCACACGTGAAAACGCTTAGTACCTTTTCACTCCCGGGGGGGGGGGGGCAAAACCAAGCGAAAATTTGTAATGGCGGCCAGCCTAGAGTAAAACACTCAAACGGAATACTTTTTTTTTTTTTTTTTTTTCCTTTTTAGAGAATTACATTAAGGTTTAAATGCAAAAAATGTAACCACTGGCAGATTTCACGAGCAACATGTAATCACGAATCCTAACATAGGAAATAACAAGTTCACTATGCCCAGCACTTATTGAGGCTTTTTTTATTATCTTTAATATAAAAGTTAGTTAAAGAGATTAAGGAAACAAATTAATTTGTCTATATATCATTTTTTTTAAAAATAATTTATCTGATTTATAAATTGATATATAATTTAACTATACATATAAATATTTCAGAATTTATGTTATGATTAAGTGATTTATTTAGCTTTTTTATCACTAAAAAAGTTAACTGATTTTTATATTAAGGAGTAGAGATATTGTTGCATTTTTTCTATAAAATCGCATGTTGATTGGGATTTTATTAAAAAGATATAAAGCAATACTAAGAAACCAAAAGTAAGAAAATGCTAAATAAGTTAATCACGATCACAATCATCCACAAAAATCCCTCTTTACAAAAATAATCCAACTCTGATAAAATTCACCTCAACTTTTTTATTTTTTGTATTAAAGAAAAAAGGGGGCAATTCCAGCTTTGCCTTCCTCCCCTACAAATGAGCCATCTGTATTAATTTCAATGGAGTTTCCTTTAGGGGCTTCCCCCGTCATGGTCAGGAAGAGCATCACATTGATCCTAAAATTATTTAATACTTATTTCAGCTCCTTGCACTCCAAAATTCAACAAGCATTTGATTTAATTATTATATACATGATGTTAAGCTACCCATTAAATCATAAGAAACGAAATCAAGAATATGATTGTAAGCTCTATTAAGAGCATTACAACAATCAATTATATTTATCCATTTGGGTGAAACCAGTAACTCCAGGGGCTATTGAGGAAGACCAAATTATTGTTCCGAGAAATCCAAGTTAGGTGGTATCTGATACCAAAGCATCTAATAATTTTCAAAACAGATTAGACAGCCAACTTTTAAAAGACAGATGTAGCTTTTTTTTCATTGACCATATTGTATTAGCGTTGTGAAATCGTATTCAAACAAACTGAAACAAAATTCATTTCATATACCTACTTTATAAACAATAGATTACGTTGAAAAAATAGTTTCTACAGCTATTTCAATCAAACACATTCTCCACTGTTGACTAACTACAACCAAAGCATCTTTAACCCATCTTTGATCTTCCCGCTGCCAAAGCAAGAATCTAGTTGGTACAGGAGTTATATATCTTGGAGGACCAAAATGGAATTTTTGTATTGTTTGATCATAATCTTCAAATATAAATTTAGTTTCCTTTTTATAACTAAACAAGGACGCCCCGCCTCCTTCCCTTATCTTCTTCACATGATTGGACTAGGGGATTATTTGCCAATTCTTCTGACGGCAACCAAAATTCTTTGCATCTGAATGGATATGTACTGCATAATATCTTTAGTCCTCGCACAGTACATAAAGTTTACAAAATCAATTTGACTGCTACTTGCCATGGTCATGGGTTGACATAATGTTGTTCTTTGGGTTCACCCCCATACGGTAGAATGCTTCAGATTTTTATTATATTATAGAGACAAATGTTTTATAACAACAATAACAACACAATCTTATCCCATCAAGTGGGGACAATTGCATGGATTAAATATGTCCCTATTTGTCATATCTATGAATATATTATTAATTAAAAGATTTCTTTATTATAATCTATGTTTTAAATAAAATGAAATTTGAGGGACCGAAACTCAAATAAAGGTAAACTTGAAGTCCAAAAATTGTATTATTCGAATTTTTATTCTAAGAAGTTGTTCCACGAATTAGCATAAGGAGTTACACTTACATTTAAAATTGGATCTTATTTGAATTTGTTGTTCAAGGTCATCAAGGTTTCTTATTCTACTGAATTTTATGGATCATCACGTGGTGTTATAGGAAGTTGAATTTTCTTAAAGAATTACTTCCTTCTCTATATCTGTTTTTATTTTCCACGTTTTGGGTGAAAATAGAGACTTCAAATTGGTTTCTCTGAAAAATGGAAAATCTAGACTTCCAACATTCACATAGCGTTGAGAGAGTTGATCTTCAGTTGAAATTTGTTGGGTTGAAAAGCTTTTATCAATCAAAGGATGTCTTAAAAACAACAATATTCTTTTGAAATAACAATTCACCCACCTAAGACTCTTCAGGCACAAACAGTCAAACACACTGATTTATTCACCATATCACCATAGATTGTATTAAGAGAGTTCATCTTCTCATAACATTATTGTTGCGGTAAGCTTTTATCAATCAAGAGATATCATAAAAACGGCAACAATCTATTGAAAGTCCAATTCATCCAAGAGTCTGTTTGTCATGGCATAAGAAAAGCATATTTATGCAAGTTGAGACAATTCCTTTCACATTCTTACCTCGTAGACTTTAAATCACGTTGGAAAAATAGCTTTCATCGCTAATCTAAATTGGTACTAAGACTCTCCAGACATAAACATTCAAACACACCACCCTGTCCAACATATCACAACAGATTTCAAAAGGGAAAGTGGCAGTTAGGGTCATTTTTAGCAAGATAATGACAGTTAATGGCCCTAAAACTTGAAATTGCCTATTAAAGACTGAGTTCATTTACTGATTAGCAAAATTCTATGAACCGAAATGCTCTGGCTGACTTGTGAAACTCCTGATTGAAATCTGTACTAATTGGAAGTTTCAAATCTTGGGGTCCTTAAGTATGATCTCGCTTAAAAAAGTTCATAACCGTCATTTTCCCTTTCTAAAAGTTGCAGCTGCATCAGAAGAAACAGGGTTATATTACAAACCCAAATATGTTTGTGCAACAATTATTTCATTAACCTGCGACGCTTAGAACCATCATAAATCAGATATGCTGCAATCTTCTTCACTGGAAATTGAGGTCCAATACTTAAAACAAGCTCCACCAGATCATCAGGTCGAACACTTGAAATGATACTCTGCCATTCCGCATCTTCATATAAAGCCACCGAGTCCCCCTTATGCTGTTTAACTGTAGCCTTCGTGTAGTTAATGATGAGAACATTTATGAGAAATTGAGGCCTTGTGGTATCCGTGGAAGAAGAATGCACAACATTGAGAAGCATGGATTTCAAGTGACAACCTATGACTTGAGGCACCCTAAAAATCACTGACCGTCCTTCACCCTTGTACATGAACCAATCAGGATACTGATCACCAGGTAGGTGACAATCATCCCGCCCACCATAATTCCATCCCTATATTGCATGAACACAGGAATCAAGTAATAATATGGCCAAAATAAGGAAAGAAAGTAAGGATAAAAACATTTATTAGAGCATGTGGCAAGTAATTGTTCATATTTTCTGTTAATTATTAATTATTGTCAGAACACTAAACTGATCGAAAGCCTTTGCATCCTTATATTGACCCATATAACACACATGCACAAACTATAGTTTGTTATTTCACAAAGCTCATGGGGTTTTAAAACAAAAGGCAGAGACAAACCTGCGAAATTTTCTCTTTCAACAACTCTGCTTTGTCGCACACTCCCAGTTGAAATAAAAGAGAATTGAAGGAATCTGCTGGCATTGCAATGTGAACTTGCTCATGGCCCATGGATGAAGCTGAGGCTTCCATATATGAGATTTGTGGTGTATCTCGGGTTAACTCCAATTCCATGAAATTTGTCTGATACAAGGCATCCAAGAGTCTTGCCATTGTTCCATTAAATCGAAACTCCGATCGGCATTCTTCCCACACACCTCGAAGCTTCACAAGATCACAAAGAAATGGAGATAGGCCACGAAAGCCACTATTCTGTCCAACTGACATATGTATAGATGATATGCTTTGCACAAATTCTTCAATATGGGATAGGGGAATATTGTTAGGTAACATCCAAGACCATACGAGAGAAGGAAATATATCTTGTGCTCTTCCTTCGTGGCCAAGGAAAGATACATATCCATGCTTAAGCCCTTTCAATCTTGCCAGTGACTTGGGTACTTTTGTTATGGCAGTATTATCTGCCTTAAGTATCATCAAGGACTCCATCTGCTCAATATCTTCTTCTAAATGCTGGATCATTGAACATCCCGAAAGAATAAGAGTTTTTAAAGATTTCAACCTGTAGATGCTTCTGGGAAGATCTCTGAGGCTCCTGCAATCTTTTAGATTTACATGAAGAAGATGGTTTAGATCCCCAATGCTCTCGTGAATTAAAATCAAGCTCGGACAATCTTTCATCACTAGCCTTTCAAGGCTTGGTAGTTTTGTAAAAT
>QFDD01012185.1:0-11520 GCA_006871305.1 Vachellia collinsii
ATCTTCAAAGCTTCCCTGATCTCATTCCATTTCAATAGCCCATGTAACAAAGTGGCATAGCTTATATAATCAGGGAGACAATTTTTCTTCTTCTTCATCAGTTTCAGAACAGAAATGCCCTCCAATGGCCTCCCTTCCCTGGAATACCCTTGAAACAGAGTGTTGAAAGTGATTACATTTGGTTTTAGACCCATCAATTCCTCAGCTTCGTTGAGTAATTCCCTGGCTTCATCAGATCTTCCCACTTTACACAAGCCATCCATAACAGAAGTGTATGAGTAAATATCAGGCTTCAAAGGGATCTTCATCCCCTTCATGTTCATCAACATGTCATACGCTCCTTCCACCTTCCCCACGTAACAGAGTCCCTTTAAACATGTCATACACTTCTTCCACCTCCCAGTCCTTGTCTTTCGCTCAACCACCACTCTCCGCCATCTGTTGGTGATCGGGATTTAGACATGGCACGGAAGAGGAAATGGAAGCAGAGAAAATGAGAGAAGAGGAAATGGAAGCGGAGGAAATGGCGTGGCTGTGCAACGCAGAGGCTACACAAGGAAAGGGGGAAAAGGGTTTGAAATTACTAGGGGTAGCAATGGAATATTGTAAAAATAGCATGGGTAATTTAGTCAGATTAGAAACACAATTTTCTTTCCCCTCCAAAAAAACCCCAATTTTGGAGGTTAAGATTGAGGAGGGGAGGGTGAGGAAAAGGATAAAAATTGGCATCTCACCTCCCCTCATTTTTTCCAACCAAACACACCTATCATTGTTACACCCCTAACCTATCCTAACCTCCCCTCCAAAAACCCCCAACCAAACAATGCCTAAAGCTGTCAAATTAACAGACTTCTCCAAATGCATCAAACGACACACTTCACTCTGGCAATGAGGATAAGAACAATTTCATTTTAGGTGTATACGAATATAATTAGAAGACAGGGCCAGAAAGGTGAGACATAGTCGAGTGAATGCAAACTTCCATCTGACAAGAATTTAACATAATAGCCAAACCAAATGCGTTGCCGCATGTCAAAAGAACGCCATTTCCATTTTCACAGACAAAAACTTAATTCAAACCATCATTTCAGCGCAGTTCATAATCAAATAGTTAATTAGAAAATATATATTATAACCCCTCGTTCTCAGAACAGAATATAATTAGCCGCCAACTAACCTATAATTTGAAACGTCTATCAGGATCTTGTAAGCAAATGAACGTCTTCATAAAACAAACGAAAAATATAGATCCGTGGCGATAGAAACTTCAAAGACGATTTAGAAAATCCACAATCAGATTTACAGCATCGAAATCCACTCCAACCCCCTTCCCTTAAGAGCGAAATAGAAAAAGTAAACATCGAGAAGTAAACGAGACAGATTACAAAAGACGGAAAGGAAAACGAAGCGAGACGATGAAACAGGGTCGCACCTGTGGAATGTTGCGTTCAGCTGAAAATTGTTGGCCTCGCCAAGCGAACCGTACTTTTCCGGGTTCTCCAAATATCTTCCCTCTTCCTATATTCCATTCCAATGGGTCAAAGTATTTTGGGATTCTGGACCCCACCCTTATTAATTAATTAATTAATATTAATTATTTACCACGGAGATGTTTTTCCGTTTGCAACTTTACAGGATTGAAAGATCAAACTGGAGTTCCCTCTAAATAAAATCTAAAATCAAACCCAAATTGGGTCAATCAAAGTTGGGACATTTTTAGCGAAATAGGTTTGATTGAATGTTTTTTTTTGGTCTTATATAACTCAATGACACAAAGCCCCTCCCTTAAATTTTTCACAGGATGGTATCATTTTTTATCCTTTAAATTTGTATAAATTTTAGTTTTGATCTATCAAGTTTCAAACATAGAGTATTGATTCGTATAGTTTCATAAAGATTAATATGTTTGATGGTTAAATATAAGGGATCAAAATCAAAATTCTTTAAAAATATAGAGACTAAAATTAAAATTGGCTAAAAGTATATGGACCAAAAGATGTTGATTTTGATCTTTATACTGTTAACAACTTTTGGTTTTGAACCCCACACTTAACGAAAATAATTAACACATTTAAACATATAAATCCTTATGAAACTATAGGGACTAAAACTATAAGTTTAAAATTTGAGATACTAAAACCAAAATTTATACAAATTTAAAAAACTAAAAATGATATTAACCATTTTTATCGTGAAGTTGCAAAGAACCTTTCGTATGTTTGTACCCCAAAAGGGAAATTATATTTTTTGTAAATAATAATAACATTTTTTTTTCTTTTAATCTTCATTCATTGTGATGCGGTTTGGATTGACTGCCATCAAAGGGTAGAGGGTCGTTGAGTTTTAAGCCAAATACTACATGTAGCTGTTAGTTTCACTTTATGTCACCCATGTGCCTTGAGATGTTTCTAAGGGGAACAATGAAAGTGACTCCTCGTTTATATTGCTTTGAGATGGCTTTTAGGTTGTTGTTCTTTTTGGCACCCTTAACAATACTTATATAAAGTTCTATTAGCTCTACTCATTAATACAAGAGTAATTTATTCTTTTAAGAGAAATTAAAAAAAAACTAATTAATTAATATGTATTATTTTTTAAAAGTAATTTACACAACTCATGAACCGATAATCTTTAATATAAAAATCAGTTATGTATCATGAGATAGCATGTATCATAAAATTTGTATATCATCCTGATGTAAACAATTATGTTGGAAGGTAGAATTTTAAAATTGAGTGTTACTTATAGCAATTAGATGTTTGCCCGTGGAATTATCGAATTGGGATTTGAGTTAACAATGTTCTAATTTGGGAGATAGTCTCTCCTTTCCTCGTTTCTTATTCCTTTTACAATCAATAACCATATCCACTTTCCTCCTTAATCTTCTGCTGTGTTCGGTGGCATGACCTCTAGTTTGCCAAAATTGCTTCAAAGTTGCAGACTATATAGTTGATACTAGCTTGCACATCATTGAGATCTGATCTCACTCGCCTCTAGGTTTCACAAAATCTTGCATCTACATAACCAAAAATGCCACCAAACATGTATGCAGGTAAATTTTGTCCGGCTTCTCTTCCCATATTCCACTTCATCCTAGCACTCCATTTCTTCACATATATTAAAGGTGTCTCAGTGCTTCTGGTTTGACCATCACTTCCTATAGATCATTTCAGCAACCCTCTATCAAGTTTAGGTAAGCATCCCTTATTTGCAACAAGCACTTAGATCTTATTACAAGCAACTGGATTGTTACAATTGATCACATTTTCAGAGAATTGAATACCTGTGCAGATTGGTTGACTCACAAGCTAATCATGATAATTTTGATGACCTCCAGGGCGTAGAGACTTTTGTTAGCTTAGCTGACCACATTTTTTCCTGCACTGTTTCACCATAGCCTTTGTATTCCAAAACCATAAAAACTAAAACAGGTAACAAAATTTAACAATAAAACTTCCAAGTGAGGATGGTTTCCAAATTTCTGTCCCTCTCACTCATCTCTGAGGTTGAGTATGAGTAATTGACAGTGTTAACAAGTCAAATCCTTGGCCTGAGTCTGTTACATTCACTTGTGGGCAAGAAAGATATACTCGTCCACCTTCCATTTGGATTTCAGGAAACCCACTAGGTGTTGCCTTGGGTCAATAGCTTCCTGCATAGTTTCATCGCCAAAGCGCTGTACATCTTTCATTCTCTTTTTCCCACCACCCAAGCAAGTTAGGGGTTGTGAGGAAATTCATACACAACGGAAACTTGTAAAAATTATTTGTTCTAAGCTAGAAAGATTAAAAAAAAAAAAGAGCTTTGCTTTTAGATTTTTTTCAAGGATTTAAGCATAGTATTTATTCTGCATCAATTTTTTTTTTTTTAAACTCAATCCTTCTTGCGGTAATATTGTGCAATTTGAAACCATCGGTGACCTATTTATTTAAGGTTTAAATAAAAGTCTGATATGATTAGAAAAATAAAGATGGAATGATCTTCAAGTACAAGAGTAGCATCAGCTGCTCACCACCACATCTTATGAAAGCAATAGAATAACATTCGGACAAAAAGTATATGCCATGTAGAATTCATAGCCAACAACATCAGAAAATCTGTACACTTTTTCCATTTCATGATCATTCGCATGATTGTTGGGTCATTTGTGGTCATTCTACGGGCAGGTTTACTGAGATTTCAGACCAAATGGTGATTTGTTCATAATACACAAGCAAGTCCTCCAAAGTGGTATATATACACACCAAAAATAGTTATCGAACAAGTATACAAATCAAGTAGCAACGATGTGGGAGACATAAGACCCGTACTATATAGTGTAATACACAACAATAACAATCATTCTAAATATTGAGGAACCACAATCACTAAAAACAACAATGATACAACTAATACATAATTTACGACATCAAACAAATGAATCCTGCCAAAGCATCATTACAGATAGTCATGGTCATGAAATATTGCCATTACCTTGATGAGCCTTTGACTCAAAGAAGAGTCTTACAGTTGAGAAAATAGTAGAAGATTCAGCCATCGCACCATTCCCATAATCCCCACAAGCCAACCTCTTTGTAACGGGCGGGATGAGATTAATGCCAAGTTCATCAATGGCGATGAGATGCCTTTCGGTGAAAGGATTGTTCCACATGAAAGTGTTCATGGCTGGTGCAATAAAGAGGGGTTTACTGTAGTCCCATGCTCTTACAATAGATGTCAATAGATTGTCACACATCCCTCCAGCAATCTACATCGGCAGATATTTGAATTAAAATTTAAGTGCTTAAATGCAAGTGCCCCTATTGTAATTGTACATATGATGTAAACTAGGGAAAAAAAAATGAACAATACGTTCATGAATAGGAACCTAAACAGCATCCTATAAATGGTCTATTAAACCTTACAGCATCCAGTTTGTCAAATGTGCAATAAATCATATACAATATTTTCAATTATGATGCCAGGTAGAGGCGCATACCTAGTAACATTTTTATGTTTAATTACCTTAGCTAGAGTATTAGCTGACAATGGAGCAATCACCATGATATCAGCCCATTTACGAAGCTCAATGTGGAGCACACTATCACCCAGCTTTTTCCAGCTGGACCATTCATCCTCATCAGTATATAAGGTCACATCCTTGGGGATTGCTGTTCTATCAATGAAGTGCAAAGATGCTGCTGTGGCAACTCCTTTTACTTCTGCCCATTCAGAGAAACAATGACAGAGATTTGCAAACTTTATTGCAGCAACACTTCCACTTGCAGCAAGAAGAATCCGGGGTTTCCTAGGGCCAGCATTTACTTGCACATACTCTAACGCATTTGAAGGCTCTGAACAGGCCATCACAGATTTCAACAACAATGAACCTATATTGAGGATTGAATACAGGCGTCTCAATTCACTCGATAGACCTTCAACCAAGAATAAAAAATCTCATTAGATGATAAAATGACATTTATTAAAAGTTCGTGATATTTGAAATTATTAAGCACAAGTATAAATTCTTTAGATATAAGTAACTCTAAAGACACAATATGGTCATCACACACCATGAATTTTAAAGAAGTTATCATATTCCTCAATTAACATATCAGGTACAATATACATAACCTCATAAGTGGAATATATCAAATCCAACACCACTGGTTCATACCAAATGTTTTCAAAACTGAACCAGTCATTGACCTGGTAGAGTTACTGATTCAAGGTTCAATGGTCCAACCGATTATAATTAAATTATACCTTCAACAAGAGCTTTATCTTTTGATTTCTTTGTTTTTCTTTTCAAGTTGGAGCTATTCAGCTTTCACATTGCAGCCTGCAACAGGAAAATTGGAGATAAGGCTCTTTACTCTTCTTTTCTAACATCTATTTCTGTTTTTTCACCCCCTCTCTCACTTGCTCAGTTACAAACTCCCCCCCCCTTTTATTCTCTCAATTCAGTAAGGTTAAAAAACCAAGAAGAAGTTGATTTGAGAGAGGCAATTCTTCTGCATCTTATTTTCTTCTTCTGTCTGACTGTACAAACAAATCAAACCACAAGTATTCTTAATTATTATAGAAGTGTAGTCATTTATAGAGCTTTCTTGGATGCTCATATGCAGAACAAGACTAAAAATGTGTTTAGACAAGGATCAAGCTATGGTGAGAGATGAGTGAAGTTCTTTTTTATACAAAGCATTGCCTATGCACTTGGCATTTAAAGCAAAATGGCATTAACACCTTAGAAACTTGATGAAAGATGGGTCACATTTTTTGACTGATTTTTACAAATGCATGTGTAAAATTACAGAACTTGACAAATTTGAAGAAGACTAGGGCCAATTATTATGTTTTTACAATGTCCATGAAAATAGTTGGTTGAAATCCATGTATGGTATTAAGAAGAAATGGGCTTGGTGCTATGTGAAGACTTCTCTGACACTAGGCATGAGGAGCACACATCCTGAAACCCATGAATGCCATGCAAATATATCTATTACACTTGGTGCAAGAGCTATCGTACCATAAATCAAGTTATCATACAAAGTATCAAAAAAGTCAATCAAACCTGGAAGTAATAGATATTTATTTTTTGAATAAAAGTAATAAATAATTTCTAATCGCATTCAGAAGACCTAACCAATGTCCAATAATATCCAAGGAAATATGAATATCCCAACACCTGGTCATTGTTCAGCAACCACAGATGATCCACAAATTATAACAACTATAAGTCTAATGCAGTAAAGAAAATACAGAACTAATCTCCGGAGGCAGATTCAATTCAAGCATCAACTGTACGTCAAAGTCAATGCGTCAAATTGCAAATAGCTTATTAACCTTACAAAGAGAAGCCATATGATGGTGTACTTGTGAAAAACATAGCAACTTGTAACGATTAAGTAAAGAATAGCACACCCACAGTATCACACTCTTAGAAGGTGATGGAGACTTGGTAGGACAGGATATCATGTCTTACATTGAGTAGAATGGGATGCTCAATGGGGTATTTAAGTGGGTTGGTTCTCCCACCTTAATAGCTAGTTTTTGGGGTAGGGTTCACATCCCATTTAGGTACCCATCAAAATGAAAGTTTATGCGGTAATACAAAAAACTGGAAATGATACAGATCTAGGAACTAACACCAACAATTTTTTTCTTGAAGCTAATAAGAAGCACATCAAACCATTTTTGTTCTCTTCTGACTAAAAAACCATTATTCTGACAAGAAAAAATGGCAATGTTCTGAAGAGGTGTTCATTAAATTATAGAACAATGCTTAATAGGAAGATGGTCCTCTATAGACATGCAGTCATGACTTAATGGATAGAAAGCGGCATAAGAGAATTTAATAGTTAATGGGTCCATATGTTATAACTACAGCCTTCTCCTTTCTCTTATATCTTTCAAATACACAAGACAAAGTCATTTTGTGAGTCAGAGGATCCAAACTCTGTTTAATAGCACCTCAGACAACAAAACTTCCACAAAAAACCATAGAATGGCCAGCTACATTGAGAAATATTACAAAACACAGCTCCATACTGGATTAAGAGGTACAAATTTGCTTCTTAAGACATCAATTTTATGTTCGTTTCTTCTCGAGTCAAATGCTAGCATAAATCTTCACCCAAAAAAAAAAAATGCTAGCATGAATAATCAACATGAGGCGTAAAACAACAACTGAAAGAAAGATTTCTGGTGGCCCGGAGAGTAGCTGGTTTGAAAGCTTAACACTCAGGAGTTACCAAGATCAGGCATCAAACTGAAATCATCATTCTCAAGCCATGCCAAATCGAAAGCACAGAGAAAGCATGAAACCGGATTCGAAAAATTCTTAACAAAATATTGCATGAAATACAAAACTTATCACATACCGCTGGCCAACCTTCAGCAACATCCCACCACACGTAGACTGCCGATGCTCAAATTCCACTCACTCCCCCTTCGCCATCGTCTTTGTCGGCCGAGGGGAAATGTTGTAGATGAGAGGGAAAACCCTAATTGAACTGCACGGCTGAGATTATTTGAAAATCAACGACGGATTCAAAGGTACATGCGTGACTGGAGACGAACTCCGTGAACCAAGGACTGGGTTTAGCTTTTCACCTTTCAAATTTCCACGCCCGCAAACGCATAGCAAAATGAAAAATATTATATATATATATATATATAAATAAAAGACGACATATATATAAGTGACATAATTACATGGGTGAATGATACGCTTAGACAAGAAATTAAAGGCTAGTTTAGATTAAAGAATTGAAAGAAATGGAAACGAACGTAAAAGAATGAAAATGGAGAGAAAGAAATTTTGTTTGACATGATATATTTGATATGTACTAAAAAGAAAAATGATTTGAAATAAAATTTTTTGTTTGATTAGGTTAAAATGAAGGTAAAATATGTAAGAAAATTATGTCAAATGACCATATTGCACTGTGTAATTTTATATCTTTAGTTATGAGCACACCACAAAAAACCATCTAATAGCCAATTCGCCTTCAGACGATTCACGTAAAGCTTGGTTGCGTGATGATGCCAAGTTGTTTTTGCAAATTCGTCACTCTATTGAGAGTGACATTATTCTGTCAATCAATCACTGTGAATTTGTTAAGTTGCTCATGGACTACTTAGGATTTCTGTACTTAGGCAAGGGAAATATCTCTCATGTTTACGAGGTTTGCAAAGCTTTTTATTGTGCTGACAAAAATGACTGCTCACTCAAAGCATATTTTATGGATTTCAAATGAACTTATGAGGAGTTGAACATGTAAATGCCTCTTATTACTGATCTCTAGGTTCAACAGACTCAACAGGAGCAATTGGCCATCATGAGCTTTCTCACTAGCTTACCATCTGAATATGAGACTATTCGGTCTCA
The DNA here is from genome assembly GCA_006871305.1 of Vachellia collinsii. NCBI lineage: Eukaryota > Viridiplantae > Streptophyta > Magnoliopsida > Fabales > Fabaceae > Vachellia > Vachellia collinsii. The sequence continues at coordinate 8,873 of QFDD01012185.1, forward strand.
AACTTTATCTGGTTCTGAGATATTTACTCTTCAGGATGTCTTCTCTCGTGTCATGCGCACTGAGACCCTCTCCTTGCCCCCTTTTGCACCCTTGCTAGTGCTCTTGCCAATAAGGGCCAACCCGATCAACGTCTTCCATCTCACTGTGGTGCTTCCTGGCAAGGGGGAGCTCATCAAGACCCTAGTGGAGTAATGTGGTATTATTGTAAGGAACTAGGTTATACGAGGCGCACATGTTGCAAGTTGCAGAACTAACAATAAAGAACGACCTTTGCACATGTTGCATCTTCTAGTGATGATAAGGTTGCAATTTCAGCAACTGAGTATGCCAAGTTTTCTAAGTATCAGGAGTCTCTGACTATTAAGTGTCACCACCTAGTGCTTTTGAATTAGTCCACTCCAATGTTTGGGGTCCGTGTCCCATTGTATCCAAGACTGGTTTCAAGTATTTCATTACGTTTGCTGATAATTATTCTTGTTTTACATAGTAATATTTAATGAAAAATTGTTCTGAATTGTTTTCTCACTTTTGTTATTTTTTTGCTGAGATTATAACACAATTTGATGTTACTTTGTGTACCTTAAGGAGTGATAATGCAAGAGAATATTTTTCTACCTCTTTTCAATCATTCATATATGCTTTATAATGGTACACTAATCTTCTTGTGCTGATACACCTACTTAAAATGGTGTTGCAGAACGAAAAAAATCGGCACTTGAAGTAGCTCGGGGCACTCATGTTTTATATGAGGGTCCCTAAACTTTTTTGGGCAAACGCAATCTCAACTGCCTGTTTTCTTATCAACCGTATGTCATCTTCGGTGCTTAATGGTGACATTCCCTACCAAACTCTCTTTCCTTCCAAGTCCTTATTTCCTATTGATCCAAAAATCTCTGGGTGTGTTTGCTTTATTTGGAACATACGTCCTAATGTTTCCAAGTTAGACCCAAAATCTCTCAAATGTGTTATCCTTGGATACTCTAGAGTCCAAAAGGGTTATTGTTGCTTTTCCCCTACCCTAAATCGGTATTTGGTGTCTAATAATGTTACCTTTCATGAGTCTACTCTGTTCTTTTCTTCCTCCTCTCCTCTTCCTTCTCCCGATGAGGAGGATGATCTCTTGGTGTATCAAGTCCTTTCCATGTCAGCTCCAGTCCCTGCTCGACCACCTATTAACAACGTCTACGTTAGGCATCCAAGAAAGTCATGTTGCTGGTTCTAATTTCGGCCCGCCATTATCTACTTCATCATCTGATCTTGACCCAAGTACATCTGCGTCTAACCCTGAGACACCCTCTCTTTCTGAGCCCAACCCGACTCTTGATTTGCCTATTGCTCTTCGTAAAGGTACACTCACTTACACCTATCATATTTCCTCATTTGTTTCTTATAACCACTTGTCTCCCGCCTTTTATTCCTTTGTTGCATCCTTAGACGCCATTGCCATTCCTAAAACTCTCCATGCTGCCTTAGCCCACCCAGGTTGGCGTGCTACAATGATCGAATAGATGACATCCCTTGATCAGGCTAGTACTTAGACTCTAGTTAATTTACCTCGTGGGAAGAAGGCAATTGGGTGTAAGTGAGTATTCACTATTAAAACCAAGGTTGATGGCACCCTCGAACGTCTTAAAGGTCATCTTGTTACAAAAGGCTATGCATAAACTTATGGAGTTGATTACTTCGAGACCTTTTCACCTATGGCCAAGTTATTCTTTGTTCGCCTCTTCATTTCTATGGCAACCACTTATAATTGGGACCTCCACCAACTGGATATAAAAATGCTTTCTTGCATGGTAATCTTCACAAAGAAGTTTACGTGGAGCCACTACCTGGTTTTGTTGCTCAGGGGGAGTTTGGGAAAGTGTGTTATCTTTAAAAATCTCTGTATGGCTTGAAGTAGAGTCCATGTGCTTGATTTGACAGGTTTAGCTCCGTGGTTCAAAAATTTGGCATGCGACAAAGTAATTGTGATCACTCTATGTTTTATCACATAACAGATGATGGTTTTATCCTTTTGGTTGTGTATGTTGATAATATTGTGATTATTAGTAGTAAGACTTCAAGAATCTCATCACTTAAGTCCTTCCTTAACTCTCACTTCCAAACAAAAGACTTGGGCCCGTTAAAGTGAAACAACCCTTTCTACTAAACAAGGCATTTAACTTAATTAACAATTATTAAACAAATAACCATGGTTATAGACAAATTTTTTTTTTCAAAAACTTTATATCACAAATTCCATATTAACACTTTAGGATCCAGGGCACAACATCGCCCACGAATCCACACATAAGACTAAGGGCACAAATATCACAAGGGTTATGACCCAGCCCACTAGTCCGCACTCTTTCATATTGTAACTCCAGCACAAGTATCTTATACAAACAGTTACCATGATAAATATTCAAAATAAAATTTGAATATGGCATGATATGATGATCCTATTATGGCAATATACAAACATTATAATTCCCAAAAGTTCCAGAGGCATACAAAGCTACTAACGCTTATGCCTTTACCTGCTTTCCTGAACCACTATTTTGATAAGAGGTCTCGCCTGAAAAATATTAATTCCACGGGGTGAGACATTAAGTCCCCGTAACCAGAATCAATTTATAAAATATACAAGAAAGGAATGTAAGTC
>QFDD01012187.1:0-10036 GCA_006871305.1 Vachellia collinsii
TATTTATAGGGCAAGTGAGGTTGGGAAAGTATTATATGCAGCGATCGATGTGAGCCACTTTGCTTCTTTGTTTCCTTTTGTTTTTTTTCGGTAGTCGTCAGATGGCTTGGCACACGCAACCTCAAGAGTCAAGGCATGTGATGATGAGCTCCATGCAATTCCCTACACATAAAATTGACTCTTCCATTCCACTCAAATAGAAAAAAAAAAAAATTGACTCTTCCACGCACGCTCTACCTTTTTCATCCAACCTCCTCCGTAAATTATGGAAATTAATTCCAAAAATTAAAAGCTATGTGCCCTCTAATTATCTAAAAACATCTCATATAAAACACAACATGCGGACCCATATATTGTCAATAATAGCTCCGTCGGACTCAATTAAAATTAATGAGACTTGTAATGTCTTATTCAGAAATCAGGGGATTTAATCTGAAGGGTTAATCAACATAACAAAACAAAAACAAATAAGGAACAAAGTTAAAAGGCAATACAAGGAAACATGAGAAAATTTCAAGGGATGTGAAAGCATGCCGTGGGTGGGTCGATGGTAGAAGCTAGAAAACGCGGCACATTATCTCATATATAATACTCCCACCAATGCTTATATATAGTTAATATTGGTGAAGGATAATTAATTTATAAATATTAAAAAAATTAGTTAAGTTAATTATTTATTGGGGAAAAGTGTGTTGGTTGCTTAAAGTACCTCTTTTAAATAACTTGGAAAATTACTCCCTTACTAGAAGGTTTTCTTAATATTTGTAATTAAAAGGGAAAATTTAAGAAAAGAGTATAAACTACGTACGCATATTAAATTGAAGTTTAAATTCCAAATGATTTTTGTACTAGATTTTATATTTGGGATAAAGAGTGTACAATAATATAATAATATATATGGTCAAAGATTGTGAGCCCCGTAAGAAACGTGGACTCCATTCCCTCCACGGCTGACTAGTGACTCGTTTCCTACTTCTTTGACTTTATCGAAACTTAGCTCATGACTCACCACAGCTCAATATTGTTTCTGCTGTACAATGAGGTTCTGGGAGGCACTAGAATCTCTCTAAATTCACAACATCACCGTTTGGTACGATATGGAATTTAACCTATGGAAATAGAAATAGAATTAGTCTCCATGCTTTAACTCTATTTCGTTCACTCAGAGGATCATAGGATTGATTTAGGGCTTGTTTGAATTAAAGAATTGATGGGAATGGAATTTTTTTTTTTTATATGGAATGTTTGGTATGTACTGACTAAAAAGTGATTTGATATGAATTTGCATATTTGGTTGGATTAAAATGGTGATAAGATTGTAAAAAAAAATGTTTAAAACGATCATGTTATACTTTTAAACAAAACAAAAAATAATATTTAAAAATATATATTTAAAGAAGAAAATGAGGTGCTAACCAATAGATATATTTTAATAAAATTTCAATAACTTCCCACATAACTATGAGTTACTTATTGTGTACATATAGTTAAAACCATTGGAAGAACATATATATATATATATATATATATCTTTAACTATATATAGATGATAAGTACGTTATAATTATTTGAAATTTAAATAAGTTTATTCTTTAACTAACTATAACTTGCACCTAATTAAAGTTTTACCAAAAATTTTAAACATTTTTTGTATAATCATAAGTTATCCACCATTTGCCATGGTTAAAGTAACTTACTTCAATAACTCCATGCACGTGAACAACAGAGAAGAAAACCTACCAAAGACTAAAACAAGAAGAAAAATCAAGGGCAACGTGATTTTTGGCATTTTCTTGAGGGTGATAGAAAATCGGTTCCCACCTACTTCTACTTCGTGGGAACCAATTGTTCTTTATGTGCTGAAAAACTGCCTATATCAGAATTTGGATTTCTGAAAGATTTGCAACCAAACAGCCTTTGCCACTGAAAAATTCCATTTCCATCAACTGATTTTCAGCGATCCAATCGGCCCTTTTATGTGGAGGCTATTTCTCAAAGGAATACAAGTTTTATCCGGAATTCTCCATCTCTTTCAGACCCCAATCCATCGTCTCATCTTCGTTTTCTCCTCTTTGTCTCCAACTTCTCCAACTCTGTCACCATCTCTGGCGACGATGTGTTTTTCTTTTTGTTAATTTTTCTGGAAATTAATGGTACCAAGCAAGATGGGTCCAGGAGGGACCTTTCTGGAAAAAGAATTTTGGGTGATGGCGGCAACCTTTCTTGTTGTTTATATTTGACGTGGATTCATAATTTTATCTCTAATTTAAATATATATCAAATATATTCCTTCAAGTTTCAACCACTCGATTCATTCTTGGTGTTTCTTTTGCTTGGATTTATGATTGGATCATCAAAGGTCCAGTGGGTGGTTCGTGTGTGGGTCACCGGTGGTTTACTAGGGTGGCTGACAGTTGAGTGGCGGCGGCAAAGTTTTGCGATGGAGGAGAACGAAGGGGGAAATATTTTTTCAATTATAAAGGCAATTTGGTCTTTTTTTTTTATTTTATAAAAATTAGGTCTCATTTCTTAATACATAACAAACCTATCTTTAAATTAAAAAAAAAATCATATTCATTTTCATATACATATCCATTAACCAAACAACCCTTATTTTCTTATGTAAGAATATTTTTGGCAAAACAAAAACAAAAATATTGGAGCTAATAATTGAGTTGATTTGATACCAAACATAAGATTTCAATCTATATTATTTTCTAGATTTATAATACTTTTTTAAAATATTCCAACTGATCACATATATTAAGCATTTTTTATCGAATGATAGTTCAAATACAATCAATAAAATATAGTATTTTAAGAAAACTAATACATATTTTTTTAAAAATAATTAATTTTAACTAATCACTTTAAGTTATTTTTTTCTTTGTTTTCAAGACAAAAAATTTAGATCTATCAGGATTTGAGAGCTTACCAGCCAATGCATACTTCCAACTTCCAAGCCTAATGACCACCAACCAAAACACATCAAATTCCCTATTGATAAAATCTTTATATTAGTAGTAATCTTACTCTTTATCAATTAAATCAACTTTTTTTCTTTTTCTTTTTATGATACACATGAGGCTCAAAAAAGCCTGTAACAGTAAAATTAAACTAAAAAGGGAGTATATCCCAATGACTCATTGGACACCAAAATTTTTAAATGATTAGGACAACTATCATAAAAGGCCAACGCTAGGGAATTAGCTAACATATTTTGCTTCCTGAAAATATGCACGACATTTAGCTCCTAGGAGTATGAAAGAAACTTCATAAATTGAAGGTGCAATAGGCTGCATGCACCTCTTGGCTCTTGATCCCTCATCATGTCAACCAGCGACTTAGAATCCGATTCTAGCATTACCTGTTTGAATCCTAAATCCCAAGTCATAGTCAATCCCTTGAACATAGCCAGTTGTTCAGATTCAAACACAATACAAGGTCCAAGAACTTGAGCAAAACTGACCATTCAATCACCCTTATGGTTGCGAATAACTCCCTCACTACCAGCTCTGCGTCGAGGTAGATGATACTGCTCCGTCTACATTTAACTGCACCCACCCCAACACAGGAGGATTCCATTGCACGGGGGTGCTTGGAATTGGAGCACAGTATGGTTCTTCCTGTATCATCACATATTTTTTCTAGACAAGTAGAATATCTGAAAGTGGATTTATGGGTTTAACATAATCCAATTCGAAAATATGTTGGTTTCTCCATTTCCCAAGCTTCCATATAGAGACTCCCCGTATGAGTTGCCAAGATTGAGTTCCATTTTTTCCCGAGTTTCTTTTCAGATTTAGGGAAAACCAGTTCCTTAAAGAAGTTGAGAAAAAATTTCAAAAAGTACCTGGAATCAACCATTTGGAGCCATACTTTCTTCACATATACACAATCACGGAGGATATGTAAAATATCCTCAATGCCATTGTTACAATGCTGACACACAGTGGAAGTTGAGGACCATTTGCTTCTCCAATTATTCGTGGGTAGGCGATCATGAAAATCTATCCACATAAATACTCTCATATGTTCAGCTCCTTTCCATCTCCAGATTTCCTTATATATCGAATTACAAGGGCTAGGGAGCTGTTCTTCCAACAAGAAATAGGCACTCTTGATAGAGAATTCACCTTCATTTGTTGCATTCCACGCAATCACATCACCTTCAGCATCATGCCTATGACTTGGAATAGAAATCAATCTCTGAAAAACCAACTTTTATTTGGCTGTTTGTTATCATTATTTTTAATTAAGCTGCATTTGGGCCTGCCCTTGGGCCTCCCCTTCCCAGTGCACTAGAATTGAAAAACTGTTGGCTTTGAAGTTCTTGCTGAAATTCTGCTATCGCACAAACCTTACAAGTCTTGGAATCATTCAAATTTTATGTCAGTACTATAAATAGGAAAAACCTATCTATAATTTTTTGTAATTTTCAATTGGGTATCTATTGATTTTTTTCTAATTAAATGATTTAATTATACTCTATTAACAGTGTTAGCTCTTGTACAGTGGCTAATTGTATTAAAAGAATAAAGTTACAAGAGTTAATGATATTAAAAAAAAGAAAAATTAATAAATTAATTAAGAAAAAAAAACATAGATACCAAATTGAAAATAGAAGAAAAGTATAGGTACCAAAAAATGGGTTTTCCCTTATAAATAATCTGAGTTAACAGTAATACTTGCCCCCACGAAGCATTGAGGAAAAATTATTTGATGCAACTAATGGGTATTATTGATTTAGATATTCAAGTATAATTCTTGTAAATGGCTTTCTCAATGTGTGTGTGTTTCTTACTTGTAAAATTTGAACCCCTGAACTAGCATCAAATGAATATAGTTCATGCCAGTAAACTCAATCACTAAGTCACTATCGGTGAAATAAATGTGCATTATAGCATTTTTATTATTTAATCACCATCATGAGTTGAAAAAGTGCCATGACAAAATATTTTGTGCATGACACTCGTTTGCTTTATTGTTATACATCTCTCATTATGTTTTTATATATATATATATGTATATATTATATACAGTTATTCAATGGTAAAAGTTGCCAATACAAAGGATTTAAATATAAATTTTTTAAAAAAAATCAACACATTTATTACAAATAATTAATGTATAAATCAATTTTTTTTAATTTTTACAAATTAGCTATCTAGCTCTTATATATGATGACATATTAATAAATTGATTGATAATTTTGTTATGTGCATCATATATATATATATAGAGAGAGAGGGGGGGTATATGGTAGGATAGTGAAGAAATGGTTAACCCTCATAAGAAAGAGAAGCTTCAAATTAAGACAAAAACTGGATTACAAATTTACAATATATAACAGCCAAGTGAGCTAGCAAACAAACATCTCACCAATCTACGACGTCCCATTTCATGCTCTCCCTACAGAGAAGGGATAGCTAATGAGCTTATTTCATCAAACACCAACTCTACGTATACTTATGTGCACACATATATATATGTAGGTTTTGTTCATGCATGTAGCCTATATATATAATCATGATGATGCATATATATATATATATATATGGTGATGACTGATCAGCAAGCATAAGTGCAGATACACTTGAGGGCTTTGCAAGAGCCACTGAGTACTCCTTCGCCTCTCACACCGAGATAGCCACACTGTTGATTGCCAGCCGACCCAATGCATCCTCCTGAGAAGTGCTTGCTTGGCTTCTCGCATGTCTTCGCCTCAGTCTTCACCACCACCTCTTATGTATATTTATACATATATTACACCACATCATTCATTCATTCATATATATATATATATAACAAATGTTGATGAATTAAGAAGAAGAAAGAGTACCATAGCGGTATATAGACTTACGAGCAGCCAAGAGAAGGATGAGAATGGAAAACACAGCAACCAGTGACTTCCTCTCCATGAGTGATGATAGTAAGTAAGAAGACTGATCAGTTTGACGCATAAGAAAGGCCAAGGACAAGCTTAGGATTTTATAGGGCAAGCCAGGTTACGTTGGAGATGTATTATTCAAGTTACGTACTGAAAACCAGACCGATCGATGAATAAACCATTTGAAGGCTAGTGGTTCAAAGTAAGATTAAAATAACATATTTAATTGAAATATAACAAAAGGTTAATATACAACTCTGAAAAAGAAGTGATATCTATTTAAATATAAAAGGCATTGATCATAAGTAAATAGAATATTCATATATAAAACACACACACACACACGTATATATAGTTCAACAAATCAGAGTTACCGAAGCACAAATATATGATTGACTGCTATTTTTTTACTCAAATTAAAACAATGTTGTTTCATGCTCAAAAAGGGGAAAAAATAAATTTAACTCAATCAAATTTGTCCAAAACTCTTGATCTGATGATGTGAGCCGCTTCGTTTTTCTCGAGAAGGGTGCGGTGGGACGCAACCTCAAAATTAAAGTCGAGACATCGGACATGGGACAGAACCCTACATATAAACATTGACTAGTCTACGCTGGCTCTCTAATTTGAACCCACTATATATGTTTAGTGACCCACATATTTACAATATTTGAAAGAGTAATACCTTGGCTTAGAGGAAAGAGTAATGATTATAAAAATGGTTATATGGATATTTTTCCTTCCAATGTATATGTAATACAATAATAGATATATGTACATCTAATATAAAGCCAACATAGGATTGTATATGATTATATTAGTTAGTTGTATTTAACTAATTTATCCAACTCTTTAATTTGCCTAGATTAGTTAAGTAGCTTTTACATTAACAATCAAATTTGGGAATAAAATATACTTTGACTAATCGATTGTTTATATGTCTGGTAACAATAAGATTTAGAATAGATGTTGGATACTGGTTGATTCATGTCTTATTGTCATTGTAGCTATACATGATTTACTGTTAATAAATAGTAATAGCTTAGTGATCCACTTCATCCCTTTAAACCTTATTCATTTATAGCTTTCTCTTGGTATTAGAGTCCTAGACATGCGTCAGCTATGTCCTCCTTAGACCAATCTTCCTCATCTACTCATCTATCGCCACCTAGCCCTAATGCTACCTCAGCCAACCCCATTGTCTTTGCCTCAATAGACCCATAAGTCTCTGCCTCCCCCAATGTCATTGTCCCTCCACCTGTTAACTCTTACTGTGCCATTAACTCACCCACTAACCCTAATCCTTTCATCGACCCAACCCATAACCATTTTCCCCTAAATCTTCAACCACACCTAGTCTACACCTTCTCCTCTCCTTCCCTTATCACCAAATCTGTTCTACTCCTCAATTCGAAGAACCAAGTTAGCTCCACGAAATTTGATGGGATCAATTTTCTTGTGTGGGAGTCTCTACTTCTACCCATTATCAAAGGCCATCAGAATACACTTTTAATGCGACCGCAAATGTCATCCTAAATCCTGCCTATGATGAAGGGCTCATTGTTGATCAGCTTTTACTTGTGTGGCTCCATAGTATGATGACCGTGGAGATCACCTCTCAACTAACCAACTACAGGACGTCCCAAGACCTCTGGCTAGTCGTGAAGAATCTTTCCAGTGCCAACACTTGAGCTCATGTTTAGTTGATTCGCTATGTGTTTCAACGTGCTAGGAAGGGTTCATTCAAAATGGAGGAGTACTTGTCAAAGATGAAGACACTCCCTAATAAACTCGCATTGGCTGGTAGCCCAATCTCATATGAGGACCTTATTTCTCAAGTTTTGTCTGGTTTAGATTAGGGATTACAACCCCTTAGTTATTTTTTTGTCAGATAAGTTTGACCTTACTTGGCCTAAGCTGCATTTGAAACTCTTGACATTTGAAACTCTTCACATTATAACCATGCATGATATACTATTAATAAATAGTACAGCTCAGGGATTCATTCCATCCCTTTGAGCCTTATTCATTTACGGTTTTCTCTATTCATAAAAAAAGGGGGAAGAAAACCAGCAAATTTAAACAACTCGAATGTGTTTAGATGGAAAAGGAAGGGCGCAATAATATTCAGAACTGCTGGGTTATGATGAGACTGTAATGTGTTATTGGGAGAGAAAGGAAGAATATGGATTAAATGGAAGGACAAAACAGAAACACATAATTAAGAAACAAAGTAATAAAGCAAGACACACAGAAACATATGAGAAAATTTCAAGCGATGAAAGGAGGTCGTGAGTGGTTCTGTATGAAGCTAGAAAATGCGACACAATATAATCTCATGAATAAGTGTCCATGTGCTATTTATACAAGACAAAAATGTATATGGTCAAAGCTTGTGTGCACCATAGATAAGTCGTAATCTGATCCTATCTTCTTCTCTGAAATTTCTTGCCCTCCATTGCTGACTAGTGACTTCAACCATTTTATCTTTTTTTCCTGCTTCTCTGACTTGGACCACTCACACTGCTCAACACACAGACACACACTTAACGTTTGTTTCTGCTATGTATTGACGTTTTGGGGGAGGCACTTGAAACTCTCTAAATTCATCATATATGTAATAGATGAGTGCGTTCTCCGAATGACTGAGGGGAATTCGGTCCATCTATCAGTAGGGTTTTGAACAGTTAAGTTTTTTTTTTTTTTTTAGAAAAAAGGAATTAGATTATTATCTTTATTTAACACGGAAAAGTTAATGTGTGTGAAAGGCACGTGCTGTCAAATGTGGGCATGTCTCTCAGTTAATATTCAAATCATGATTAGCTAAATTGTAAAAAACTAGTCCCTCTGCTAAAACCAACCAAGTGTGTGTGAGATAGAAAAATCATTGGGTAGTAAATGTAGACAATTCTTTTAACATATAAGAAACTAGCTCTTTTCATTGTAACCAATCCATTGGGCTTGTATTACCTTTGCCATCACTTGTACGTTTTTGAAGCATGCCGTGTTTGGGCATGCGCTTGGGCCTTGGGCCTCGGGGAATGGGCAGGCCTCTCCTTCCCACTGCTTTCTTTTTGGCCAATCCTTCCCATTGCTTTCTAATAAACCAAAAACAGAACGAAACTGTTTTGCTGTGGACGTAAGGTTCTTATTATTCAAATTCTTAATTAAGAAGGCACTTGAAGATTTACCAAACAAAGATCAGAGACCCCAAAACAAAAGGAAAATAAAGCAAGTTAGCCTAAATCTAACGCAATATGTACTTCTTTTTTTTGCTGTTTATAAAATGATAACCCTCACTGTCGCAGTTCGCTCAAACATGTAAATCCATTGAGATGAGCTTAAGCGTGAACGTTGTTCCAAAGGAATTAGAAATCACTAAAAAACTGAGGGTTGAAGTAAATTCCCAATCTTTAATTAATCTTCAAAGTGAAGATTAAGCAATCTCCCACACCAAAGATACTTCGAGAACAGATTTGTTAATGACAATAATTACCTGCAACTTTCAACAAGACAACAAATTAACAAATTGGTTTGCTAATCCAACACATCGTCCAAAATAGGAATTCGTCTATTATATCAACAACCACTTAATTGTAGCCATCACGTCCTTATGGATGATGCTTCTGGTGCTTCTATTCTTCCTATACTTGATGCTTCAGGCTTTTCTAGCCCCCTTTCTTTCTTTTTGCCTTTTTTGAAAGATATATATACGAAAGGTTAAATTAGTTGGTTGAAAAACCAAAAAGTCTAGTCTAGGGAAATTGAGGGGTAGAACTAGCTAAAATGAATCTCAGATACATTCCAAATAGAATCCGACCCCTTCTTTCATTTCATTTCTTTGTATTTTCTTTCCTATTTCATATATACAGAGAGAGAAGGAGGGGAGGGGGATGAGATATTTTGTTAATGCAAACTAACTTGTTGCTAACTACATCCATTAGCAGCGGATATAGATGAGATAGGAGGCCAATTGTTACATTAAAGTTTTCTCCCTCACAAAGTTATCTTAGTTCCAAGTAACAGAATGCAAATGCAAGTTTCCTTGTCGCTTATCAAAACATTTCTTCAAGAGAAGAAAAGGAAGTAAAGCAAAGGACAGGTTTCTATGGAACAAAAGCCACTGAATTCCTTTATACAAGCCAA
>QFDD01012193.1:0-11274 GCA_006871305.1 Vachellia collinsii
GACTGAATGTGGTGCATAGGGATTAGAAGAAGCAACGTTGCTGGAATCAGCATAGAGCAGCAACGAGATTCCTTGCAAAGGCCGAGAGGGCAGTTGGTCAAGAGAAGATGGTGACTTGGTGGCGGCTAAGCTAGCACATATTAATTTACTCGTACGATGACCAAGACCAAGTGATGAACTGACTTTAAGTAACTTTCACATTATTTAATTATAAAATAATAATTAAATTAATATTTCATATTAAATAAAATTAACAGTATTAACATAAAAGATTAAAAAAAAAAGTATAGTTTTTAAATTTAAAAAATCAAAATGAAATTTGATATAAATTTAAAAGACTAAAATGTATACTTTAGCTATTAAAATATTTTGGGAAAATCCTTATTAAATCCAATTGAAATGCACAAATCCTAATTTAGGCCACTTTTATTAAATCTTTAATAAAGCATATATGCCTTACTAGTAATTTATGAATGTTGTTCAAAAGACTATAATTCCCTGTTATCATTAAAAACAAAAATAGAAGGGATACGTGTGTGTCAATTTTTTAATTACAAATTTCCAAATACTCCTAACTTTAATGTCAAAATCTACTCCTCATTGAATTATTAGGATCTCAACTATTAATTTTTTTAGTTGACTTTAAATAATATTAAAAGCATATTTTGATAATTTCCTTTTTAATACTAACTTTTGAATTGTTATTTAGTTTTGAATTTTTGCAAAAATTTGCAATGAAAGGCTTATACAAAAATTTTGTTTAGAATAAAATTTTGTATATTGCTATTTTGTTTTGAATTTTTTGCTATTTTATTCTGAATTTTTATTATTTTATTATTTTTAATATACAAACAAGTAGTAAAGTATGTGAATATTTAAATAATTATTATGGCGAAGAAGAATTATCTTGTACGCACACTTCCAAATAAAATTAAGAAATATAGGCAAGGCATGGGTAAGGAAGAAATGTCTTGTTGAAAAAAAATAGCAGGAAAAAAAAGATTTTGACCAAATTAGAGAGAAAAGAAAAGGGTATATAAATAAAATCACAAAATTTAAAAATACCAAATAAGGTTTATAGGCCTTATTAGAAATTTGATAAAAGTATAAATCTAAATCAGAATTTATATATTTCAACTAGATTTATTTAGGATTCTCTCAAATATTTTTATCATTAAATATGAATATTTTTGTAAATTTCATTTAAATTACATTTTATAAATTATTACTGATATGAGTAGTCCCGGTCTAACTAACTGATCTTAACCTACCGTATCTGTCGGTCCACTTTTTAGAACCTTGTTAAATACATGTTTGGATACCTAAAAAAGTGGAACAGTAACGAACAGAATCCAGAACTGATAATGTACAGATACCCGAAATCAGAAGGTGTGATGTAAATCAAAAGCAAGTCAACAAAGGAGCATGCATGAAGTATGGGTGAAAGGAAAAGGGCATGTAGTGGTTGGAAGAAGTGAAGAGGAGTCCGCTACGAAACTTCGCAGTTGAAAGGAAAGTGCGAGTTTCTATTCTAACCTCCTTCCTCATCCACACCATCGCTGTACCTGTCTGATTTCCGTCAACATCAACCTCCGTCCTCTCTTGGCTCTTCCACGGTAAGCTTCAGCCATTTCCAGTAAAATTAACCACATAAAAAATATCACATATTTTGACTATTGATTCCATCTTTTATTCTTTTCGTTTGAATCAGAACTCCAACTTTATGCAATAGATACGTACCATATTTGTTGAACTCAACCGAAATCATTCCAAGCGCTTGCTTTGGGTCCTTACATATATAAAACAAAGCTACAAGAGCATGACAGAGTAGCAAACTAGAGAGCATCGACCTATCACCAAGAGCCATAAACGACAAGAGGTGGCTCGCAGCATCATACGGTCCCACGTTCACTCTTTCCAATAGCTCTCTTAACGCTGACAGGCACGCATTCACTCACACTACGTTGTCTTAGCTCTCGTTACTGCGCCATTGAAGACTTGAATAACTTCTTTGTTAAATTATCACGCATCGGCGGAGACCGCAGTGTTCTCCGTCGTGGCGTTTTGTGTTGTGGTCTCTGTGTCGCGTCGTCGGCACATGGATATGGATCATGAGCTGCAACTTCCCCACTCTCCTCTCCCTTCCTCCGAGGTTCCTGTCTATTCTCCTCTCTTTTTCTCTTTGTTTTCATGCCAATATGTCTTCATTCCCAAACCTAACGACAAGCTGTCCTCTCTATGCTATGTTTCCTTTTTCTGTCTGTATCTCTGTTTTGGAAATATGAAACACTCAAATTTGTTATTCGGGGGTCAACCTGAATGTTTTGAATGCTTCGTTTTTGTCTTTTGTTTTTGTGTAAATGAAGTGATCGATATCATGCATGCTTGGATAAATGATATATTTTCATTCCTCTGTATGTACCTCCATTCTCCAGCTCTAACAATTCATGTAATTTACTTTGTTAAGAAGCAGTTCCCTATTCCCTGCTCTTTGTTGTCCTTAGAAATATGAAGTTCATGGAAGTTGATGCCGTAATTTTGATTCTATGTTCGGTTATGTCTGTGATTCCTTTGGGCATTAATTATGAGCGTTATTGTTTGTAGCAGAAAAAGGGCACATGGAAAACAATGGTACTTGCATACAGGACTTTGGGGGTTGTCTTTGGCGGGCTTGTGACATCGCCGCTATATGTTTACCCTTCAATGCCATTGAAGTCTCCAACAGAAGATGACTATCTGGGTATCTACAGCATCATGTTCTGGACTCTCTCTCTAATAGGGGTTGTAAAATATGCAAGCATAGCCATCAAAGCAGATGATCATGGTGAAGGTGCATAAGCAAAATAGAATTTCACTGTCAACTTTATTCTCTTAAAACAAGAAGGGCATAATTCCCTCCTTTAGATTTCTGTTGTCAATTAGATTGCATGTTTGGATTAGTTCATTGTGTAACTCCACAGCTAAACTCATACACACACTGGCCAAAGTGTGCTTGGAATGGAATCTTGACTTTCCATACATCATGATGAATTGTAGGTGGAACTTTTGCCTTGTATTCATTACTTTGCAGGCATTTGAATATTGGAATCCTGCCTTCTAAGCGACCAAATTTACTCTCAACTACAAGTTCAAACGTTCAAAGGGAACATGAAACACACAGTAGGCTTGGGAAATTTTTTGAAAGAAGTCTAGTTGCTCGAAGGGTATTACTATTTGTTGCCATGTTAGGCACTTGCATGCTTATAGGTGATGGCATACTTACACCAGCAATTTCAGGTTTGCCTCAGAATGTTACCCTTTTTCATTGGTTCAGTGAAAAATAATACAACGGCTTTTATGGTTCAAATGTTTGATTCAGCTTGTAACTTTATCCCCAGTTTTGTCAGCAATTGATGGAATAAGAGCACCTTTTCCTTCTGTCAGCAAATGTAAGTGCTTCAGCCATTGTTACTAGGCCATAAGCTTGAGATTTTTCAAATTCGTTAGTTGGAAAATTACCAGTAGAGTACTGGATGATTTTATTGCCACTTGCTTGGTTTGGCACAAAGTCAAGCAGGAAGCATTCCTTAATTTTTAGAGTACTGTGCGCTGAACAATAATAAGCTTTTGGGGTTTGACCACCATACTTCTTTAAGGTCTTCCATGAATAATTAGCGATTAGAATTTAAATAACTAATCATGACTTGATTTAATATGGACAATTGACCGATTACAATGGTATGTTCAATCTGATAAAATCCTCAGGGGAAGCTTACTAAGGTTATCATATTCATAACATACGAGGCACTGTAGCGGAAGTCAGAGTTTGTAACTTTGTTGTACAGTTTGATTTCTATATTATGTGACTTTCCTTCTCTTCCAAAACTTTTCGTTGTACATGCTGTTGCAGCACTTGTGGAAGCAATTTCTGCAGTTGTCTTGGTCTTTCTGTTCTTGTTGCAGAAATATGGTACATCGCGTGTGAGTTTCCTGTTTTCCCCTATAATGGGTGCATGGACCTTGAGCACCCCACTTGTGGGAATTTACAGCATCGTATGCCACTATCCAAGTATATTCAAGGCTTTATCACCACACTACATATTCCGTTTCTTTTGGAACAATGGAAAAACTGGATGGCTTTTACTTGGCGGTACAGTCCTTTGCATCACAGGTATATCTCCTATCCTTAATGCTCAAAATAGAAGTGAGAAATTCACCTTTGAAGAACCCCTAGTCTAAGTAAGCACATGTATTTTTGTGTTATACTTTTTTGCTTTACATTATTTCTTGTGGTCGGTAAGGCCAAAAACTTTATAATTTATCTGCTCTTTTGAGCAAAAGAGAACCTTGTATGAAAATATTGAGGGTAACCAATACTCATAGAGTATGTCAAACTCTAAACGGTCAGGATCAAGTCAACCCTTTCTGCTGAACATGATTATCACTTGAAATATTTGGTACATCTTTCTTGGCTTGGAAAGACTCACCTTTTCTTTAAATGGATGTTAGGGTTATTTAAATTTGTAAACATATATGATTGGAATGTGATTTTTATTCATGCATAAGAGAGAGGAACTTTCGCTATAATGGCTCATAAATACAGAATAATATCATAACACCACAATAAAGGTGTAATATCTACATCTACAATGATAAAATAAATCTTCTATAATCCTAACAGAAGTCTCAGAAGATGTCTTTAGGTTTCATTATATTTTCCACTGTGATTGTTCTTTTAGCATCATATCTCTGCATTAAAGTCTGAAGTGCATTTTTTTTGGGGTACTATACATCAGTTGTAGTTCTAATTTTTATCTAGTGAACTAGTGATTTATCTGTTCCCTTGTATAATGTATGATGATTAATGCATCAAATCTTGATTTGCATGCTGTATTTTCATCTAAATTTATAGGCAAGTGAGTAATAATAAGTCTTAATCCCCCCTTTTGTGTTTATAAATGTATTTTTCATTTGATTCTTAGAAATATCATAATATTGACAGGTTCTGAGGCAATGTTTGCTGATCTTGGTCATTTTAACCAGCGGTCCATTCAGGTTGGCTTTCATTATGTTTGGCCCATTTTGTTTTAATGATTTTATTATGCTTCTGTTTCAGCTAGTGGCCATCCTCATCTTTTTCTCCCTTTTCACAGATAGCATTTTTATTCACAATCTACCCATCTTTAGTTCTGACTTATGCGGGACAGACAGCTTACCTCATCAAGAATCCCAGTGATCATGATGATGGATTCTACAAGTTTATACCAACTCCAATCTACTGGCCTATCTTTATCGTTGCAACATCCGCAGCAACTGTTGCCAGCCAATCATTGATATCAGCCACCTTTTCTGTAATCAAGCAATCTGTTGTGCTGGATTATTTTCCCCGGGTAAAGATTCTACACACGTCGCATAGTAAAGAAGGAGAGGTTTACTCACCTGAAGTGAACTACATCCTTATGGTCCTTTGTGTCGCTGTCATACTTATTTTTGGAGACGGGAAAGATATTGGAAACGCTTTCGGTATGTTACATTGCATCAAGTACTCCTAAAATTCCATAATTAGATAATATTCTGATAGGTACCTACGTAGGATGAAAACCTTACCCTAAAAAAGCTGTTAAGGTAGTATAATCAATTCACTTAAATAGCTCATTTAGCTTCCCATTCCACTCAATGTGGAACTAGGTATCATACAATACAAAGTTTCCATCATATTCACTCCATGATTACTGATGTACCCTGCCGGCCTTTTCTGCAGGTGTCGTTGTCAGCCTTGTGATGCTCATCACCACTATACTACTTACACTAGTCATGATCATGATATGGAGGACTCCTGCTGTGCTGGTTGCTCTATACTTCTGTGTGTTTTTTGTCATGGAAGGTGTTTATGTTAGTGCAGTTTTCACTAAACTCCTTGAAGGTGGATGGATTCCTTTTGCCATTTCTTTTATCCTCGCCATCATCATGTTTGGTTGGTTTTACGGTAGACAGAGAAAGATCGAGTACGAGTTAACCCACAACATAACCTTAGACAGACTTGAAGTGCTTTTGGCGGATCGCAGCATTCAAACTGTGCCTGGCTTATGCTTCTTTTATACTAACATTCAAGATGGTCTGACTCCTATACTAGGACACTACATAAAGAATATGAAATCCTTCCATAACGTCACAGTATTCACAACTCTTAGGTATCTGTTGGTCCCCAAGGTTGCTCCACATGACAGGATTGTTATAAACAAATTGAGCCACAAAGGGTTATACAGTTGTGTGATTCAGTATGGTTATGCAGATTCTTTGAACCTGGAAGGAGATGATTTTTCAGCGCAAGTGACTGGTAGTTTGATGCAACATATAAAAAGCTGCGTTGGCTATGTCTCAGCTGATCCTCATGAGATGGAACAAGAGATTTCCAGGTTAGAAGAAGCACAGTGTGCCGGCGTGGTTCATGTTCGTGGAAAAACTCGGTTTCATATCGGCCCAAACTCTGGCTGGTTTGACAGAATTATGCTTCGATTTTATGAATTCTTGCATAACAATTGCCGGTCTGGTTTGCCTGCTCTAAGGATTCCATTGCAGCAAAGGATTGAAGTTGGAATGCTATATGAGGCTTGAACAAGGGGGTTGAAAGATATGACTACTAAAGGGTTCTTTAAACGTAAGTCAAGTCCCTCCGAATCCATTAAAAACAATTATAGCCAGTTGTATTATTGAATAAATTAATAATTAATCATAAAGAGTGTGGCTTATTAATATCAAAAGAAAAGAAAAATGTTTGGTATAGTGTTAAATATATTTAATGTAGATGATTGATATACATGAATGATCGTTGGGTTGGGCCAGATTAACATTTTTCTTCTTTAACCTTCTCCTGTATTCTCGCAGTTGAATCAGAATCTTGATTCTATCTATAGGCTAATGGTTCACAATGTAGCAATCTAATATTCAAATTTTTATTTGGGGAGGGACGCATATTTTGGTATCCAACACTCTTTCAAATATCATTGTCATGTCGTTAAAAAAAGAATCTAAACTAATGAATGTAGTATGATAATGTAAAAACGTACAGACGCTGCCAACTGCTACTCCACTAGTAACAAAATTACAAAGAAACATGGCGGACATGGAAACAAAAAGCGCCCAGAAAGCCGATTCATTCATACAAGTGGAACTAGTTTACACGGAACTAAAAAAGAGATGAGAATTGAATGTGGTGTAACTTCTGTTTCAAATGGACACTTTCCCTGAAAGAATATAACTGGGGAGATAAGTTTCTTATTAAAAAATTAATTATGGAATAGTGTTTTTTAAATTATACAACTAAACTTCTATGTTATGTGTAACTGAACTTCACATTATGCAAATTGTCTTCCTTATATGTCCTTGAGTTTCTACAAGGGTTCAATAGCAAATCTCATTCTCTAATTAATTTCCCAATAGGGGTTTATCTCCAATTTTCCCAAGAAACAATTATTGTTTTATTTTCATTAGACACAATGATTATGATATTTTTTTCTCTTATTTTAAATATTGATGGGTTATTTTGTATCTTTGAAAATCATATGATGCCAAATTATATACATATAAAAAGAGGGGAAAATCCTTATTAAATCCAGTTGAAATACACAAATCCTTATTCAGGCCTATACTTTTATCAAATCTCTAATAAGGCTTATAGGCCTTAGTAGGGATTCTTTTTTTTTTGCCAGCCCTTAGTAGGGATTCTTAAATGTTGTTAAAAGACTATAATATCCATTTGTCATTAAAAAGAAAATTTGAAGGAATGTGTGTGGCAATTTTTTAATTACAAATTCACTTTAGCCTAATGTCAAAATCTGCGTTTCATTAAATTATTGGGATCAACTTTTAATTTAGAGTTGACTTTAAACAATATTGAGAATATATTTTGATAATTTCTCTTTTAATCCTAACTTTGAATTGCTATTTTGTTCTAAATTTTTGCAAAAAAAAATTATTAAGAAAGGTTTAACAAATTTTTTGTAACAACAATTAGTAGATTACTACGTGTTTTTTATTTTTTTTAATTTTGTTCTAAATTTTTACTATCTTTTTCAATTTTTATTTATTTATTTATTTTTAATATACAAACGAGCAACAAAAGCATTTGAACATTTTAATAATTATGTCGAAGAATAATTATCTTTTATGCACTTTCCTAGAAAATTAAAAAATAAAGGGAATGTATGAAACAAGGAGGAAAGATATTGTCAAAAAAATTGCAAGGACAAAAAGAGTTAAGCAAAAAAAAAAACAAGAAGAGAAAAAATAAAGGGCATGTTTGTAAAATTAAGAAATTCAAAAAATACTAAATAAGACCTATAGGCCTTATTAAATATTTTATAAAAGTATATGTTTAAATTAAGATTTATGTATTTCAATTGAATTTATTTAGGATTCTTCCTAAAAAGAGTGAGTGCACTGAAAAAATAATACTGTTATGTTATATTTAGTAGTTCTAATGCTTTTGTTCTTATTTTTTTAAATATTTATGGGTATTTTTAACTTTTAAAAAATATATGGAGTTGGACGCACTTTTAATAAAAATTTCATGAATATTTTTACACTTTAACCCAATAGACAATTATTGTTATTTTTCATTGCTAACTAATAAAATCATTCTTTGTAAAGAGATTAAAGAAGATAAATAAATTTATTTCAAAATTTTTATTTATGTTTGTTGTTAGATTTTTTTTTTGTATTATTAAGTTTATATCTATATATGAGTCATACAAATTAGTTTAAAAAAAATAATAAATATATATATTTAAAAGTAATTCATTTACTTTTTTTAATTTCCTTCAAAAGTCAATTGCTCTTGTATCAAGAACAAAAAGTAGTATTAGTTATTTAATTATATTATATCAATTAAATAAAAGAGATAATTTTTTTGGTCAAAAATAAAAAAATATAATAATTAAAAACAATCATTTTGAAAATACAATTATGAATCAGTTAAACATTAATAAAAAACAAATACAATTTTTTGAAATGAAAGTTATTATTCCATTTTTATTTTTAAAATTAAATTGCCCATTTCACTCTTTCTTTACTTTTTAATAACTGGGGGCATTTTGAACATGTTAAAAACCCCTTATGTACACAAAAACAAAAACAAAGGGAAATTAAGTAGAGTTCCAAGTAATAGAAAAAATTATTAACAGAAAATTATAAAATTGAGTTGGAATCTTATGGAATCTGGTTTATATTAACTATAATGAACGTTTTGCCATCTTTTCCTTCATGTCTTTAATTCAAATAATTAATGGTAATGAAATCTTTTCATATTTGCAGTTAATCTAACCTAGATCTCATGAGACTGTGACTTAATTTTATAATTTCTAAGAAGCTATTGATGATTTTTTTCTGAGGTATTTCCCAAAAACATCGGTAAAGGGTTTATTTGATTAGTTTATTTTTAGTTTTATTTAAATATGGATAAAGTATACATTTTATCCTTTAAATTCATATCAAGTTCAATTTAATTCCTTAAATTTAAAAAGTACACTTTTAATCCTTTTATCTCAACACGATTAGTTTAATTTAACAAAAAATAATATCTCATTAAATAGAAAATGGTAATATTAATATTAAGTGCCAATAAAATATTCTTGAATTTTAAGTATTCAATATAATCATTTTTACATTTTAAAATTTAATGTGTTGATATTATTTAATTATAGAATTACTGTTTAAATTTAATGAATCATCATTTTCTGTTAAATGAAATTAACAGTGTTAAAATAAAATAGTCAAAAACATATTTTTTAAATTTAAGGGATGAAATTAAAATTTGATATAAATTTAAATCAATAAATTTACATTTCCGCTTTTTTAATATTTCAAGGGGTAGGTGTATGAGAATAATTCTGTAAATTGCGTGCTACGTGTCTAATGGTGATAACATCATAACCATGAAGCACAAAGACGGCCTATCACTCTCGGCTCTGGCTTGTTGCTCCTCATTGCTCGCAGTCTCGCTCGCCTTCGCGCCATTCAGATTTCACTGCTCAGAGTTCAAACTCAATAAGCTTGGCTCTCGCCTCCTGCTCTCGGCTTTAGAGAATCAGAATTCAAAATCGAGCTCCCGGTACCCGCTTCCTGCAACTGTAAGTCTTCTCGCTCATCGTTCTTGGCTGGCTTTAGTTAGAGCCTTGGAGGATTCAGTTAGTTAGAGCCGAGTGTGAGCGTCCTGTAAGTTTTCTTGGCTGTCTTTAGTGGCAAAGTTGTACTCTTGACTTCGTTTTTACTCATAGTTATCAGCACCGTGGTCCCTGGAGAGCCTCAATTCACTCTGAAGCTATCAGCACCATAGCCCCTGCTGCAACAATATGCGACCCCCTCCCTTCTGCATCTTCGTTTTCTTTGTTTGACCCTCTAAAACCATAGAATCCACCTCTAATTCAAGCTGCCGATATCTAGCCAGCCTGAACTGTACCAACCCCACAAAACCACCCACAGTTCGGCTTCTAATGCATCACAGCAACCAAAGCTTCTCGCATAACCAAATAACCAGTTTCCCTCATACTCTCATATGACATTAATTTTCTATGTAGGTCGTAAATATCATTGTCCCTCTTTATCATTGCATATCCGTGTAAATACCTTTTTCCTATGCAATTAAAATTAGTTATGTTTGCAGCAAACCAAGTGCACCCTAAGAATTGGTATTTGTTATGGAAAGCCTCTTGCACCCTCTTTGCGGCTCCGCTACCATGTTCATCACGAACAGTTTGAGCTGTAGACAACCCCTTCAGATGCGCTGCCAGCCTAATATTTTCATCTCAAAACATTTTTCGTCATTCTCTTTCCCAGTCTGCACCAATCTATCCCGCCATTCTGGTAAGTGAATATGGAATTATGTACGTTGCCTGTTTGTATTCCCCCCTAGAGCATGTTGAAAGAATGGACAAGATATTTTCCCTTGTTGACTTGTCTTCATCAATTATTTTATTCTCTTCAGCTGGTTGAGTTTCAATGAATTTCTCTCTCATTCGTTTGTTCCTAGTCTTATCTAGTTTCCCCATTTTTTAATTTTCCAATTTGTTGTTTCTCACTTGTTTATTTTTTCTGGATTTCTACAAGCTTTATTTGCGACATCAGATAACCAGTTGAACCTTGGGGTGGATAGAGAATGGGCTCTACAAGGTCAATCATCTCTCACTCAATTGATGCGCCTAGTTAATAATTAAACTAGGAATATTTGTTTAGTCTACTTTGTGGGAGTTGTGATGATAGTATGCTGGTATCAGCTCAAGGTATGATTTTTTTTTTTTT
>QFDD01012194.1:0-11114 GCA_006871305.1 Vachellia collinsii
TGCAACATAAGCACCTGAGATCTATTTAGAGTTTGGGAAGGTATTGTGATTGTTAGTTTGTTTTCCTCGTAAATGTGGGTTTGCGGCAATGGTGTGACTCATTGGCTATTGCAAATCATGGATTTTTAGTCTGGCGTATTTGCCCCTTTCAGACTATGAGATAATTACTGTGGCTTTTGATGATGGAGTTAGTGTATGCGTCTTTTGGCGGATCAAGTTTGTTGTTTTTGTTTGTTTACCCAAGTCTATATAATCTATTGTCAACGTATTCCGTTAATATATTCAATAAAAGTGATAATTTTGGAGAGACATTCAAATTAAGTGGCATGAGCATGTTTGCAAGCAAGAACATTGGACAGGTGTGTGGTGGACTGGCGGGCATCAGTCACAAATGGGGGGAGAAAATCCACGTGTCAACCCCCCTTATTGGCGAATGTATATGTTTGTTTAGTTTTCGGGCAAATTAAAAATGTACTTGGTATGTTGCTTGATCCTCAAAAACGTACCTCATCGAATTAGTGAGCACTAATTGTTTGGTAAGTTAGTTCTGAGTCATTTTTATTTCTGGTTGGGGGATCCTTTTCTCAATGGTCAAAACTCGGCAAGACGGAATATTTTTGCAGGTTATAGCCTATGGTGTTGTGCGTATGAAGACATCAACCATTAATTCGTGGCCTAACACACCTTCAACACGTGTACTTTTTTGAATTAACTGTAACTTGCGGCTTAATGAAGTCTTTCTTTCGCGTTATTCCTCCCATAAAGACGGGTTCTTCATTTTAGCTTCAATCGTTACTCTCCTTCATGTTTCTGTTCATCGTTCTGTAATTAACTTGGTCCCACTCGCTAAATGTTTTTTTTTTTTTTTTATGTTTTTATCCTCTTAATCCAGAGACAAACCTTAAAACCTCCTGAGAAGGTAAAGCCAAAAAAAGCAAGGATTAGTTTGAGGTTGAAGCAAGAAATTACAGCCACATGGATGCAACCATTGCTTTATTAATGCTCATAGAAGCTGTATTGATTTTCCTGGGTATAGCAATTTCTAAAGCTATCAGATTAATCTCTCCACTTCATGCTAGCCATCCTTTTGCTGTTGATGATAGGTAACATCTTTTTCTGCAAATGTTGACTTTATGGTTTCCTCATAGCGAAATATTTAGTCCTGATTCCTTTCCATTTGTAGTCGTAAAGATGTTGTTGATTCCATTACCACGGTTTCTTCTCCTTCTCATATCATTGTTGCTCCCCCTGCAACTGAGTATGACATCTTTCTTAGCTTTAAAGGGAAAGACACTCTTGACAATTTCTCAAGCTATCTCAATGAAGCACTTTGCGATGCAAACCTTCAAACATTTATGGATCACAAGCTCCACGAAGGAGAGCATGTCTCACCGCTTCTTCTGAAAACAATAGAGGAATCAGAGATATCTTTGATTATTTTCTCTAGAGATTATGCTTCTTCAATGCGTTGTATGGATGAGCTCGTTCATATTATGAAATGTAGGGATCAATATCAAAGGGTTGTCATCCCTATTTTTTATGATGTGGATCCATCAAATGTCCGCAAACAAAATGGGATTTTTGGAGATGGATTTGCTAAGCTTAAGCAGAGATTTACGCACAACCAAGAAAAAGTGCAGGAGTGGACAAATGCTTTGATCCAATCAACAAATCTCTCTGGGTGGGATTCAAAATATACTAGGTATCTTCTACTCATTCTTCACTTATATTTTCCTTCTTTGGGCACTAAACATGATCATTCTTTTGGTTTATATTTGTGCTAGGCCTGAATCCAAGCTTATTAAAAAGATTGTCAAAGATATTTTGAGCAAATTGAATAGCAAGTCATCCTTTCATCTTGAAGAATTAGTCGGGATTAATGATCAGATTCAAAAAATCGAAGGGCTGCTAAGTGAAGCTCGCATTGTGGGAATTTGGGGTATGGGTGGTATAGGGAAGACTACTCTTGCTAGAGCTGTATGTTTTAAGTTGAAAGCACAGTTTGAAGCATTCTCATTTGTTGAGAATGTAAGAGAACAACTAGCAGTAATCGGATTTGACAGGTTACAACAAGAATGTCTCAAAGAATTAATAAAAGATGAGGACATTAATGACTTCAACATAAAATCCACTTTTGTAAGAAGTAGGCTTCGACGCAAAAAAATTCTTTTGATACTTGATGATGTGGACAATTCAATGCCAACTCAAGATTTAATTGAAGTGTATCATTGGTTTGGAGAAGGAAGTAGAATTATTATCACGTCAAGAGATATGCAAGTACTTCATAATGCTTTTGCACTATCAACTTACTCTGTTCCAAAATTGGATTTCCATGATGCCTTTCATCTCTTCACTTTGAAAGCATTCAAGCAAAATGAAACATTTAAAGATTATTTGGAGTTATCAGAATTAGTGGTGGATTATTGTCAAGGAAATCCATTGGCCCTTGTAATGTTGGGTTCTTTTCTACAGGGCAGAGGAAAAGAAGAGTGGGAAAGTTCTTTGGAAAAAATAAAAGAAGCTCCACCCAAGTACATTGTTGATGTTCTGAAATTGAGTTTTCATGGGCTTGATGAGCACCAAAAGAATATGTTTCTTGACATAGCTTATTTCATCAAGGAAGGAGTTGAAGTTTCTTTGAACCTAGTTAGGCATTTATATGGCTCTTCTGTAGATATTGACATAAGTGTTCTTAAAGACAGATCCCTCACTTCATTTGATCATAATGGCTATATTGAGATGCATGATCTTGTGAGGGACATGGGTGTCGAAATTGCTAGAGAACAGTCATTCTCTAATCCTAATGGCCCTGTTCGACTGCGAAATCATAGGCACATTTATGATTTTTTCATCAATAACAAGGTAATATTTTAATCTGTCTATTATTATTTTATCAAATTTTCTATTGTCTTCTGGTAATTTTTATGTAATAATAATTGTTCTCTTCCCACCTTGACTTGTTCACTAGGTGACTGAGTCAATTCGATGCTTGTCACTGGACATGAACAAGATAAAAAGGATTCCATTGACAGTTCATGACCTTCGAAAGATGCATAATTTAATATTTCTAAAAATTTATTGGTCTGATTGGAGGGAGCCTTCAAAGTTGATTATTGGTAAAGATATGAGTCATCTTTCAGAAGAACTAATTCAAGAGTGTTAGGTGGGAACTGTGCCGAGAATATTGTTGAGCTTCAAATTCCTAATGGTCATATCAAGCAACTTTGGAAAATTCATCAGGTATGCGTCTTTTTCTGTGTCTAATTCTAAACACCTCTTTGGACTTTCATTTTTGATATCTCACGCATCAAACATTGAACAAATAATTCATGATGCACATGTTTGCCATTTGAGTGCACCCCCTCAATTTGGAGAAATTTACGTGATAGTTATGCAAATTTCAACATATTACCCTCATCATTCCTGAGATTTTGCACCCCCTGCATGTGTGGACCCAAATTGACGAAGAACCAAAATTTCAAGCTGTATGCACTTGTTATTTTTGTTTTTTTTTTTTTAATTTAGCCTTAAATCATCTAGTCCTCTTCTAAATGCATCAACTTATTTCCTTTATAACCTCCCGTTTTTATTTGTCATGAAAGAAATTCATGATTAAATTGTGTAGTTATCTAACATACATATTTAACATAATGCTTCTTTTTTCAGCATTTTCCAGATCTAAATAAGATCGATGTAAGCCACTTGAAATATCTGACTGCACTCCAAGATCTGTCTCGAGCCCCAAATCTTGAATGCTTAAATATTGGTGGCCATGTGAGTTTGGATCAAATCCATTCTTCAAACTGTCCTACTCAAGCTTACCTATTTTTGTCGATGATGGGGTTAAGCAAATAAATATTGGTGGCACCATTAACGGGACAAGTTGATCAGGGTTAATGATTGTGCAGATCTTCACAAGTTGTGATTCAATACGGGGACAATGAAAATTTTGTTTCAGGAGGAATCATCTCTGGTGTTTGATTCAAACATGTGCTGAGATATCAATTATGTCAAAATTGAGGACAGTTTTGAGTACTCGTCTATAGGAAGAATTCGTCCTAAACAATTAGCGTGTTGAGTGGGAAAACCTGTTTCACTTATAAATCATATTATATCTATTAAACTACCAGAAGTGGAACTTTTAATATGGACACAGTTTGGCTTCTTTACTTTGATTTATTATGAAGCTTGACAAGTGGAGTGTTGTACAAGTAACACTAATACTAGTGGATTAACTAGAGCTCCCATTAACATCGATGTCTGCACATGCCCCGTTTCCCATTATGTTAGAAAAGTACGTTTAAGCAAGTCAATACAAAACCCTTATTATGTATGTACCTTAGACCGTAAATTTTATTGAGAAAGTAGTTTTTACCATTAATTTAAATAAATTCAATATAGCAAATGTAAAAAGTTATATTATTTGACAAGTTTCAATTTTGAAAAGCAAAAGGATTCAATCTCTTGTAAATCTATCACTGCATTTGGACATTCCAGTGTTCTACATGTATGATTAAGCTTGTTTCTTTGTCAAGTCAAATATGAAAACAAACCTCCTATGTTCTCCTGCACGTATCTTTTATTCGTGATGAATGGGAGTAGTTACATCATTCCACAAGTTTCAATTTTGAAAAGCAAAAGGATTCAACCTCTCATAAATCTATCATTGCGTGTGGACATTCCGGTGTCCCATATGCATAATTTTGCCTTTTTTTGTCAAATCAAATACAAAAATAAACCTGCTAGATTCCTCTATAAGTATCTTTTATTCGGGACCAACAGAAGTATAAATTAATTAAATAGTCAAAATTATCTTTGAGAAAGATCTTCTTTTACGTTTATAAATTGTCAATCAGTATATACACGTTACATTTACAAAAATGAATATATACACTACATTCAGGAAAAAGAATCAAATATAGAGGGGGGGAAAGAATAGAGTCTGAGTAATGATGATGCGTGAGTACAAAACCAAGACCAATACCAAGATAGGGATCCATAGAAACCATAACGTAAAGCATCAAGAGTCATCACCTGCTGATACTTTTCTTTGAAAACCATAAAAGGAAAGAAATGGAGTCATGATCTATGCGAATGGGAAAATGGACAAAGAAATCTCCTGCCAATTCTTGCCATATGTCAATACTGAAATTCGGCATGTCCCATTTTGTTGCTTCTGCAATATCATCATCGCCACCCCATATTATTGCTTCTTTATCCAGTGAGATTCTTATATCTATCACAGGTTGAATCCTTCTGCAACATCCAGATTCTGCAACTGACTTCAACATTGAAATCCCAGGAATGTTCCGAGCTGCTTCACACCCAATAATCTCACCTCTCTGTAATGTCACTTTTGTCAGTAATGGCCATCGTGTGATGCTATTAGGTACTTTCGTTAATCCATTACAATAACATTCCACTTCTGTCGTTATGATCTCTTCTTCGATCTCCAATGGCTTCCTTTTTCCATGATAAGAGTTATAATATGTGATTACCTCCTCTTCTGTTCTCTTTTCTTCAAGCTCCATTAATGGCTTTCTCACAGTCGCTCTGAGTTCATTGACTACATCTTTGGCATAGGCATTCTTAAGCTCTCCATAATCAGAAAGAAAGTTGAAACGTTCGTTGAAATTGCCAAACTCCATAAGAACTAACAAACGAAGTGATGTAACAAATGGAAGTAAAGACGACAATGTCAACTTTGAACTCTGACCAATATTATTTTCCATGCACTGATGATGATCTGATGATAATATCTCTGACAATAACACTGACACAAGTTTAACTTGAAACCCAGAGAAAATATTGCCATTGTTTGAGACGAAGAGCTTCACAGTCAATTTATGGAATAACGAGTTGTTAAGATCAAGAAAATTGTAGACAGCAACTAACCCTGAACTTGTCTCCTTAATATTGCCACCAATGTTTATGTGTCTTAGGTCTTTGCAATCTCGTATGGATAAATGGGAAAGCTTGTTCAGGCTTCTTGAAGAATAAATTTGAGTCAAATTCTCACATTCATCAAGATATATCATACTCATATTGGGAGCTTGAGCGAGATTTGGAAGCTTAATCATATGCTTTGAGGCAGTTAGATTCATTACACCTAAATTTGGGAAATGCTGTAAAGAGAAAAAATGAAAATAAAGTACATCAGAATTAAAATCTCTGTATATTCCCTCCATTGCTTAACATAGGGTGGTTTCTTGAACGAATTGCTAGTACTAAATATTACCCTTATTTCAATTTATTCGAAGTCCAATAAAGCGATTCTCTATATTCTTAAATGAGGTAAAGTTGCAAAAATCTTTCATTTTAATACAAGTTTAATGAGTTAATTAACTAAATATTATTGATTCAGATGAAGTGGTTAGAGGTGATTTATAATATGGAGCGGAGGAAATAAAGATTGAGGGAAACTGATATATGTACCTGATCTGCATCCCAAAGTTGTTGGAGTTGATTCTGAGGCATTTCAAGTTCCATAAGATTCTCCGCACAAAAGTTCAGTGGTACAGATGGTAAAGGATAATCTTCCCAAAAGAAAAACCTTAACTCTTCAGGAAGATTGTCAAGACCTTCAGAAACATAAACTTTTGAAGGCTCTTCAAAATCAGACTTGTAAAACTTCAGAAATTTCAATGCATTCATATTTCTAAAGGC
Organism: Vachellia collinsii; assembly: GCA_006871305.1. Classification (NCBI taxonomy): domain Eukaryota; kingdom Viridiplantae; phylum Streptophyta; class Magnoliopsida; order Fabales; family Fabaceae; genus Vachellia; species Vachellia collinsii. The sequence goes on from QFDD01012194.1 coordinate 6,667, forward strand.
ATTAGCTTGCAATGTTATTTCTTTCGTCTTGCTCATATCCAAAGATATGCATCGAATCGTCCCGCTCCCCTAGTAAACAAATACATACATATCACATAAATAAAAGTTTACAAAATTGGAATAGAGAAAGAAGAAATAATATATTAAAAGTGATTATAAATTGGCAACTAATTGGTACCTTTTTATTGATAAAAAAATGATAAATGTCGTTGTGTTTCCATAGTCGGATGGGTCTTTCAGGATTACTAATCAATTGTTGTCTGCAAATTTCTTGACCCATTTCTCTAATAAGATCATGCATCTCAATTCCATTAAACTGATCCATCGAAATGAGAGATCTTTCTTTGAGAACACTTATCTCAATACATACAGAGAAGTCATAGAAACCTTTTATAAAGTTTAAATAAAGCTTATAACTCGTTTCCTTTGATAAATGTGCCAAGTCAAGAAACACATTCTTTTGCTTTTCATCAAGTCCATCAAAACTTAATTTGAGCACAGTAAAAATGTCCTTGTGTGGAGCTTGTTTTAGTTTTTCCAATGCACTTTCCCACTCATGTTTTGTTCTTCCATAAAGAAAACAACCCAGCACTACAAGAGCTAATGGGTTTCCTTGACAATAACCAACTACCAAATTTGATAACTCCAAATAGTTTTTAAATGGCTCCTTTTGCTTAAATGCTTTCAAACTAAAGAGATGTAGAGCATGACATAGTTCTAGTTTCTGAACATGATATGTTGTAGATGCGGAAGCATTCTTAAGCACTTGCATGTCTCTTGAGGTTACAATAATTCTACTTCCTTCTCCAAACCAATCACACAACTTAGTTAAATCTTCGGCCCTTAATAAATTGTCCACGTCATCAAGTATCAGAAGAATTTTTTTGTGTTGAAGCCTACGCTTCACAAAAGTGGATTTCATATTGTAGACATGAAGGCCCTCATCTTTTAATAATTCTTTAAGGCATTCTTCCATTAATTTGTTCAGGCCAATTCTTGCTAGTTGTTCTCTTACATTTCCAACAAATGAGGAAGCTTCAAATCGTGCTTTCAAGTTGTGAAACACAGCTTTGGCAAGTGTGGTTTTGCCCATACCACCCATGCCCCATATTCCCACAATCCGAGCTTGAATCAAGAGTTCTTCAATTTTCTCAATTTGATGATTAATGCCCACAAGTCCTTCAAGATGACATAATGATGGGGATATACAGTAGTTCAGTTTGCTCAAGATATCTTTGACAATTTGTTTGATGAGTTTAGACTCAGGCCTAGCACAAATTCATCATATATATATTTTTTTTTAAAAAAAAACGTGTTTAATAGACAGAAAAAGTAAGTATAAAAAGTGGCAGGACAATTTGGTAGACTCATAAAACGGATTAGCAAAGTTGGCATTCCTCTTTTCATAGATATAGGATTTAGATTGCATATGCTACCTCCGTGCTTGATTTAAGAGCTGGACAAGAAGTTTACTTTGATCCTATGTGTGTGTAAGACCTCAATTCACTTTTCTCTTAAATTTATAATTTTTTTTATCCAAAATTTTCACACCTATTTAACATATTAAGAGGTTTTTAACAATGAGTAATTTCAACGTGTATGATTAACAAGAGAGTTTTACGGAAGCTAACACTCATTTATCACAAATAACTAACTTAAATTGCTTTCTTTAATATTCTCAAATTAGTTATCTTCTCCTTATATAATTGATAAGATGTAAAAAATGTAAGTTAGATTTTCTAAAATATCCCTTTTGATAAATTATGTTAGCTACCCTCATATGAAAACCCCATAATATATACAATCAATAGAAACTTTAACGGGAAAAATCATAGATTTAGAAGACAAAATAAACCCTTATATTAACTCTAACGTGCATTTATAATCAAAGGAGTATTAAAACTCTACCACCTCACAGACAAAAGCTTTGTTTCTTTAAAAAAAAAAAATGCAACGAAAATGATCTCCACCACTTGTAAATCAAAGAATGAGCAGAAGGTACCTGATATCCTTGGAATCCCATCTAGAGGAGAGGCTTGTTGATTCGATCAAAGCATTTTTCCACTTCTGTAATTTGTTTGGGCTGTCTTTGAATCTTTGCTTCAGTTTTGCAAATCCATCTCCAAATCTCCCACTTTGTTTGCTGACATTTGATGGATCAATTTTGTAGAAAATAGGTATCACAACCCTCCCAAATTTTTTCTTGCATTCCAATATATGCACAAGCTCATCCAAACACCAAGTTGAAGAAGCATAATCTGGAGATAAAATAATCACAGATATCTCGGATTCCTCTATGGTTCTCAGAAGAATTGGTGAGATATCATCTCCTTTGTGGAGCTTGTGATCCATAAAAGTTTGAATGTTTGCCTTACAAAGTGCTTCATAAAGATAACTTGCGAAATTGTTGCGAGTGTCTTCACCTCTAAAACTAAGAAATACATCATATTTGGCAGCAGGAGGAGCAGCAGCAATATAAGAAGAAAGAGAAGGAACAGTTGAATTTGAAGCAGCATCGCCTTTACAACTATAGATATAGAAACGAGATGTGTAATTATTAGATCAATATAAAAATAAAGAATTAATAGTATGGGGGCTATTTAGAAGCAGTACTTACCAGTCATCAACAGCAGTAGCAGGATGGTTTACATGAGGAAGTGAGTAAAGAGAGATAAATCTGATAGCTTTATTAGTTGCTATAGCCAATAAGATCAAGAAACCTTCTATGAGCGTTAAAGCAATGGTGAAACTTAAATCCATGATGGGATACAAATTTCTTGCTTCTTGAGAGCCGTCAGATTGAGCAATCAAATAGCATCATCAGCAGCAAGATGAAAACAAGAAAGAGAGAGAGAGATCAGAAGGAGGAAATGAACTGGTTGGTTGCTTCTGATGAGATCATTAAAGATTTGCTTGAATTGCTCTAGTCCGTGATGATTGAAGGTAAAGACGAGAAACAAGTTGGTCATTTAAATAAACCATAAATCACTTTATTCCATAATAATATATAATGACTTGTTCTACGGTCAAAAAGGGGATGGAATCAATTGGCTGACAGATTTAAAAAGCTCAATTGCTATTGCTGATGAGGGATCAATATTAATATAATAAATACTTACAACGTCACCAATAATTGCGCAGGTTCGCTATGGCAACTGTGCCTTAGTCAGAGTGTAATTTATATTTGTTGATGAATTAGTCACACTTTAATTTATATTTTTTGATGAACTTGTATAGATATTTCATAGAAGAAGATATGAAACCCTTTTCTTGAAATTTTTCAAGAAATTTCCGAGCTTTAGTTAGCCGTAGAGGCCGACATGGACTTTCAAAGGATTGGGGTCTTTTACATTTTTAATCAATCGAAGAGTTGACTTCTTTACACAAAATTATTCTCAATAAAACGCGTGTTCATTTAAGAAGAAACGGCCGCGAAGGAGACCACGAAAGACATTCAGAAAGTGGAGCGAAGCTAACAATCACAGTTGTATAAATATTATACTCCTTCATTCCATTCTATTTAGAAATCAAAAGATAGCGTTCTTCTTTTTTGTTGTTGTTATATTTACATATCACATTATCAATTTTTTCACACAAAATGTAAAATTTTATCATTAACTTATTAACATGTACTCTTATAAGAAATAGTGTGTTAAAGGGTTAATATTCATTTTTCTTGAGAAAGTTTTTTTTAAGAGCGCTTAACATCCGGAAGTTATTTTTGTTATTGCAATTTCGCCTTTGATATTTTAAATATGAGCAATATCATATTAGATATATAAAACGTAACAATTTTACTCCACCACATCATTAATGTTAATTTTGACTATCAGTTAACCCAATAAAAAAGAGGAGGCTAGATAGAGTCAACCACATTAAAATTAACTTTGTTAATTAGATGCGACAAACTTGTTACGTATTTATACTTTCATTACGGCATTACTCTTACTTAAAATTTCTAGGGTGACATTATACTTAAAAAAAAAACTTCTGGTGCTAAACGGTTTTGAGCAAGGTAGAAATGACACTAAATCCTATATTAAATATGGATAAAACGATTAAGTTATAAAAGATGACATTAAGCTTGTGGTTATGGGTTTTGGTGATCTGCAAAGAGCACCCTTTCCATGGGAGTTGGATTACAAGTTCTGTCGGCAATCACATTGGAGAATGGAGAGACAGGCTTTTCGTTTTATTAGCTTGATTTTGATTCTTTCATTTCCGTTCTTATTTAAAAGGGGTTTATAGGTTTGAAAACATTTTAAAATCATTTTTAAAATTACTTTTATATAAATCGAGATAAAACTTCTTTCACATATTTAGTTTGAATTACGTAAAATCAATTTTCAAAAGCTAATCTAATCTAAACAAGCTTGTAACTTTTTCAATTAATTTGGGATATCGTCTAACTTCAAAATAATAATAATAATAATAATAATAATAATAAT
>QFDD01012195.1:0-10248 GCA_006871305.1 Vachellia collinsii
CACTCTCCCTGACTTACCCCACATGGTCTGAACCTTCCTTCTTAGTTGCATGTAACCTATAGAGCCTCCTAACATTTTCACTATTAATGTTTTCTGCCAGAAACGTTCCAGCCTCTTCCTCTCATCCTCCGAGAATTCTATCACTGGCCCTCTATCAGATTCTGTTATTGAGACACCTCTCAAGATTTCCTTCTGGTCAACAAATAATAAACTCCCATCCCATGCATCATCCACTTCCTTGTTTCTTTCCTGTTCTTTCTCTCGGTCTGACTTTGGTTTCAACGCCTCTCTGTAGGACAGAGGCTCTTCATGGGGCAGTTGGCTATCTTGATCATGATCCATCATCCAGTCTTCCTCTCTTGGCTTCAGTGAGACATCGCCCGAAAAATCTCCTCCTGTTCGTTGCATTTTTCCTCTGGCCTCCTCTTCCCGTGTATCTACGATAGACTCAGCTGAAGATTTCCTCGTATCTACTGTAAAACATGCACCCTCAACGCCCCTCTGATCAACCGAGAGTCGATCAGGTGGGAGCTTATGAGAGTTAGGATCTGTTGCTGGCATGGAAAACTCAGACAAAGCTCCTTATGCTTTTGGCTCCATAACTAATTCTATCATTTAACACGACGTAAAACTGCACATTTAAGATTTGTAATTACAGTTGATTTAAGTAAAGACTCTACATGTAACATATTGCAAAGCTCATTGTTATGAAACTTATCAAACGTGCTAAATTGATCATTGGTGATAAAGCCCCAATTGTTAAATGTTACTGTATCGAAGCTGTTAATAAGATTTTCAGAAATATAATGAAGTGCAATACTTCATTTGGGGGTAAATGTTTTGTTACGAGAGGAAACTTTAACTAGATGTTGCTTCTGATTCCAAAAGTTAGTCATGCATATATTATCAGATTTAACATAAACCCTTCTCCTCTATGAGGTCATTACAAGTTATTCTAACTCATTAGGAACATGCAATTATCTTTAAGTTCAATGTCAAATGATTTGAAGTTAATATAATTTTTAGATTAACTTTTAGACATTGAAGTTAAAATGATTAAGATTTGAATACTTAGCTTGGAAAAGAAACCAACTAATATGATCTATAGTGAAATATTTAAAAATATTATGTAATACATATTAGTAATTAAATGTTCCTGTTTCGACATGATTTTTGAGTAAAAAATGTTAGGGAATTTGAGGTTTTGGATTGCCTGAATCAATCCACTAGTCTAGCCTGGCCTTGGGTTCCTACTAGATTAAACCGGACTAAAGGCTATATACTCAATCCTATTAAGAAAATGGATCAAACTTTAGATTACACTTTGGTACGGTTTGCCTGCTACTATCATCTTGTTCAAATCTCACAAACTATTCTCTCCCTTCCACAAATGAGTGCATACTTCACCAAACAAAAAATGTTACATTTTTTAGATATTTATTATTGCTGACCAATGTTAATCAACTTTTTAAACAACATGATTTAGTTAATTATTTGAAAAAACAAAGGAATGGAGGAAGTATATTTTACCAGTTTTTAAGATTATCGCTATTTTAAAATTTAATAATTTTTAAATTCTAAATTATAAGATCCAGTTTTTAAGATCCAGTCATGAGTCACATTATATTACAAAGTTCTACTAGTAATTAAAATATTTTTCCTCAAATTGCCTTTGCAAATGATTAAAATTACATGCCCTCTTGTTTGATAGAACATGTGCATTTAATTGAAGTCGAAAAATGTATGTATAATTAAATGTTATCCGTAATCAATTAAATCTTTTGAAAAATGAGTAGTCTTGACTTTTGACAAGGGGTAGGGTAGATTTAGAAAGTTCTATTATATATTTTGATTTTTTTAGAAATAATTTGTATAATAAATTTTAACAATTAAAAATTAAAGAAAATTGTCTGAATCATTATTTTCAAAAGGTATCCAAAATCGTGAACTGAATGACGGAGGAATATTTACTTTATAAATGTAATTGCCATCGATAAAAATACAATATTTTTTTCTATAATTTTATAAAAAAAATAATAAATATTAAAAATATGTTTTCCCCCCTATAACAACTATTAATTTTTTTCAGAATACTCATCTAAACAATTTTTTTTTGTTTTTAATATATATATAATAATCTCACTAATCATGTGATTATTTCATGTATTAATCAATTTAGCTTGTCTGAATTAGGATCCCACAACCTCTTTTTATGAGCTACGAGGCTTTCGAGAATTAGTTAGCTCTATAAAATAATCACATAATAAAAGTATATTAATATCCTGGTTGTTAATATAAAATACAGTCAACCTTTTAAAAAAATTAAATAAATTACTTAAATATAATATATATTTTGAAATATTTATTCGTATAATTAATTAAATATATATCGTTCTTCCTGTCCAAAAAAATCCATTTATAAATAAGGAAATTACTTTAAAAAATTAAAAATAAATCACTTAATTAACTTATTTAATTTTTTTTAAAAAAAATCAATTGTCTAATAGGAAAAAAAAATGAAGCACTCACCCCTATATTTGCTATCGATTCAATGCTAATTGGAAAGTGGAATTCTTGTCTAGTCGGCCTTAATCAGTTCCTACCTTCCCAAGATAGAATTTTCAACAATTCTTATGCAAGTAATTAAGGACCTATTTGTTTTTTTTGAAAAAAAATCGTTGTTAAAAATAAAAAGCAAAAATCTTGTTTGATGTTTTGTTTTAAAAAAAATAAAAAAAAGCAGAAACTTTCTTTTAAAAACCAAAAAACAAAAACTAAGTTTTAGTTATTTGTTTTGCTTTTGTTTTTACATTACTTAATTTTTGTATGCAAAAATTTATATTTTTTTTATTCCAAAAATTGGAAAACTCTTTGTTCTTAGTTAATGACTTTGTCTCCATTTAAGAATTTGAGTTACCATCAAAGCTTCACTCTTTGGTATGTAATTTTTAAAACAATTATCCAAATAGAATTTTTGTTTTTCCTTTTTAAACTTGTTTTTAGAAAATAATTTTATAAAATAGTTTTGAAAATAAGAAAAACATGCCTTGAATATTTCGTGTGTTTGTTTTTTCAACTTTCGCTCTTATCAATTGCTCAACGATCCAACTCGGCAACTTCTATAAATATAATTAGACCACAACCTCATGGGCTGTGTACATAAATTAAATATAAAATGTTAAAATATACTTTTTATCCTTTAAATTTTCATGAATTTTTAGTTTAGTTGTACATAAATTATAAAAGTGTAGTTTGATCCTATATTTTTAATATTGTTAGTTTCATTTTGGAGGATTAATTTAACAAATTTAAACAATAATTTTATAATTAAATTTTGAAACAAAAATGATTATAATAAAGAATTAATATTTAATGATATTTTAACTCATTTAATTATAAAATCATCGTTCAAATTTATTTAATCAACATTTTCATTGGATGAAACTAATAAGCTAGTAGTCTTAAAAATAAATGATTAAAAATACTCTTTTAAAACTTTAAAAAATCAAATAAAAATTTAAAGATAAAGGATCAAACACATCATTTAACCAATATAAAAAGCCATAACAAAGTGGTTAATCATTGAAAACGCAACCAATGTTTGTGGCACAATATGTTCGATGCTTCTTCGAATGGATGGGGATGGTGCTGTTAGATTCATGAGCTGACACATTTATTTTGCCACCTCAGCATGCTTAGTCAGCATCCATATAAGCACAATTAACCATGTTAACTCTAAGCCTAAATCGTTTTTTTTTTGTAAAATTATAAAGAATAACAATTCAGGTGAATATACCTAAGGAAAAACAACCGTTTCAGACCTCAGGGATAAAATTAAAATAAGTGTAAACTATAAAGATGAATAATAATATCAATACATGAGAGCAGTAAATAATTTCTTATTTATGAAATTGAATTTTTTATGTTAATTTGGAAGGCTCTTCCCTCTCAACACCATTCCTGCTATATATACACACACATGTGAAACTTACGAATTCAAAAATAAGCTATAAAAAAGTTAATTAAAAGTTAAATCTACTCCACAGTACTATTCAACAATTTTTTTAATACAATATATCGATATATTAATTAGTAATTAATAAATAATTTTGAGTGGATAAAGTTAGGGCAAGTTAGGTTAGGTTTATTTTATTATGAGCCATACTTATCCAATTGTTTTTTCTTTTTGGGATAAACTTATCCAATTTTTAAGATCCCCAGACAAGAAAAGAAGTTCAGGACGCTAGCAATTACTTTCAATACCATAGGCCATGGGGAATATCATACTTTGGTCCTAGCAATTAGTCAATTACCCATAAGCAAAGACAGTTACAGTGAAATGCTATAATAATAAAAGTTAAAATGATACCACCTCTCTTAGCTAGACTTTTTTTTTTAGATTAATTTAGATAAATTATTTAAAAATTATTTAAAAGTATTTATTTATATGTAACATTATATTATACATCACTTTATAAGTTAGATAAATTATGTTAAAAAATAATAAATATAAATACTTTAAAATAACTATTTAGCTTTCTTAATCTATAGGAAAAAGTCAACTGATTCTTCTTAGGTATTAATTAAAAGTCAAAATGGTACTAGTATTAATTAATACCACTACATCTTGTACTCAATATAAAAGTTATTTGATTTTTTTAGGGGAGATTAAGAAAGATAATTGACTGATAAATTTATAATTTTTTAAAGACTAATTTACTTGATTTATAAACCGATATATAATCTAATTAAATATAAAAGTATTCAAAAATGAATGTTATAATTAAGCAATTTATTTAGTTTTTTAATTTTAAAAAAATGTTACTAACTCTTATATTAAGAGCATGTTTGTCAACACCTTAGAATCACTTTCACACAAGTCAAGATAAAACTCCTTTTATATACTTACATCGGATTGCGTACAATCACTTTTCAAAAGCTAATCCAAAAAGCTCTAAGAACCAAAAGTAGTATATAGATTAGAAATCAATTTTTTTATATTTTTAAAAAGTAATTAATGAATTTTTTTCGCTTAAAAAATATTAAAAATTAAGAGTTTGTATTAATAATGATTGAAACACATGATTAAATATGGGTAAAGATCCAAAGAATGAACAGGTTACCTCCATGTAACTGAACTAAAGATATGTTACAATTACATACGATTAAATTAAGAAATTAGCCTTTTATAAATATGGTTAATTAGGTTGCAATTTGATGCAACTCTTGTATGCAGTTTATCTTCAATCATATATAAAATAAAAAATATCCTAATAAAAAAGATTATTTCAAATATATGAAAATGGATTCGGCAGTTTGAGTGGTGGGACCCGCCTTGTTTCGGTGCGGTTTGCGCCATCAACAACTGCACTTCGCAGTTCGTACGCAAATTCAAAGAATTGCATTTTGCTTTGAGCGTTCGTGATTATCTCAACTCACACTTCTTCCGTAATCAGCTTCTTCATCATCAGGCAAACTCATCGTCTTTCTCTTTGCTTTCTTATAGCTATTAATTTTTTTTCCCTCCTTACTCAGTTCAATTGCGTTGTTGATTTTTTTCTTCTTCAGAGGAGTCTCTATCTTGGCGCTCAATTGTGACTTTCTGATTGGCGCGTTATTTTCTGAAATTATCATTTACTGCATGGTTTGATTAGTGATTTATTGATTCTTATACTAGTAAATTCCTGCTTTGATTGCTATTTGATGAGCATGGGATGTTCCTTTTCCCTTCCATCGAGAAAACAGAGGTTGATCAAATTCTTTCGATTTTTTTTCCATTTGGGGGTTTATCTCTGCAGCAAAAATTTTCGTCTTGGGCGGGGATTTGACAAGCCTCGCTATAGCACGTTAACATATACCCCCGTGTCGTTCCTGCTCTCTAATTTTGTCTCTTCTGATATAGAGCGATTACAAGGAAAGCCTTCAAGATCATCTTCGTTAATAAAGAAATTTACGAACTCTATTTCATTCCAAAATAAAACGGTCTGACAGATAATTGATTGTGTGGATAGCTATAGCATAGGACCAGAAGCCGAATCTCCTATTATCATTTCCAGTGGGGTGGCATGAGCTGACTTCTTTTGTTAAAGGTGTGGTTGATATTGCACTTGTAGCTAGCAATATTGCTGAATTTCATTTGGTGTAAGTTATGCAGTCTCGTTATTAAAGGATTTATTTATCTGTATGTGATGTAAGGATTGTATCTATTTGGACCAGTAATGTTGATTCTTTGAAACAATGAAACCTTGATTTCATGTTAGAAGAATTGTGAGCTAAATCGTGAAGATTATCTCTCCTTTTGAGTTTCTGTACCTTCGAAAACAACGCAAGTGATTATTCAATTGCCAATCTCCCAGATGTGCATGGAGTCTTTTTAAGAGAGTATAAGTGTTGTTAAGGTAATATCACACTTATCTGTTCTCTATCGAAGGAAAACCTTTCCCTGCCTCCTCCTTGTCCTGTAAATGGAGGATCTAATCATTTTTTGAGCCTTGACTCTGCTAGGGTGATTTACATAAAATATAAAGGCCCATTGTGTCCTTCAAGATTTTCATGTGAATGGTGTCTGCATCTGATGATATAAATTATCTCATGATACAACTACAGTGGTATTAACATTCTTTTCTTTTATGTCCTACACCTACATATAGATTGTCTCTGCCATTTGATGTTATGGAAGTTTATGTCACATTTTAGAAAGTGTGATGCAGCACAAAACATAGATCAAAGGTATTAATTCCAGCTTCTTTTCTTTTTCTTCCTTCTTTTGTGGTCTTTGGGGAGACAGAGGATGCATATTTATTCTAGGATTTCTAGAACAATATGCACAGTTTATCCACGTATAATAAGATTTTTGGTTTTTGATTTGTTTTCCATGCAAAAATTCAATCTGTATGGATGCAATTCAGCATAATAACCACTGATGAAAAAGTAGCTGGGATTTCATCTTCCGAAATTGTGCATTCAAGGACAAGGAGTTGTGGGTGTCAGCTGGAAATTTGTTATCCGGGTTTCTATGAAGCAAGCTAGCCAATACTCCATAGTTCACAAAGTTAAGTGCTCACCTTCTCCTGTACTTTCTTTCGTGGAGAGAGAGCCTCAAGATACAGAAACATCTCATGTAACAGCTGTTGATTCAGAATATGAATGCCCAAACTCAGGAAATGAGTCAGCTTCATCTAAGACCATGCGAGATGTTCATATTGTAAGAACTTAGACTGCATGTCTAAGCCCCTACGATATAAATATATTTTCTTTTATGCAATACTGCAGGGCTCTGTTTGTATGTAATTAGCAGAACCTACCTTTTTGAGTGCATGACAATTGCTGTGTATGGGTAGCTAATATGTGCTCATTGCATTTTTTTCAGTCTATGAGGTTAATGGAGGACTTTCTTGAGCTTGCTAAAAAAAATACCGAGAAGGATCTGGAAACATGTGGTATACTAGGTGCCTTCCTTGTAAGAGTCGATATAAACCCATAATACATTGTCTTTCTTATCAGAAATGCTCATAGCCTTTAATAAAAGGTTTAAACTGCACAACTGTTCATATCTCTTGCTTAATTACTTTATTTCTAAAATTTCTTTCTACATATATTTGGAAATATTAATTCCATTCATTAATCTGCATTATCGCTGAAATTTCTCACTCATAAATATCTTTTATTTTCATGTGTATTATTTTGGGGTGTAGATGTATAATAGCTCAAAATTAGAACGCTAATATGTGGTTAGTGGCATTGAAATGTATGCTGTGACATTTTACAAACTGAAACCAGCCCTTATATTTTTTTTTAAAAAAAAGAAATGCGGAGACTAAATTGATGTATGCTTTTTTAAATTTTATATTGACATTAATTATTTCTTTCAATCATTCAGGCAAAGGAAACCCTCTACATGACCACTCTGATTATACCAAAACAGGAATCAACTTCCAGTTCTGTGAGTATTATCTTGGAGCTACTTTTACCCTGTTACTTTATTGTACTTTAATAGGCTATGGTTTTACCACCTCTTGTTGCTGACTTACTGCATTAAATGACAGTGTCAGGCTACAAATGAAGAGGAAGTTTTTGCAATTCTAAATGACAGATCACTTTTGCCTGTGGGATGGATCCATGTATCTCTCTGTTCTTTTTGCTATTTAATTAATTTCTGTATGTTGATAACAGTCTTTCTTTTTTTTCTTCTTCTTCTCTATTTTTGGGCCAATGGTGACAGCAATGTTCTTAAACTACATGTTTCACACTGTTATTTCTACATCATATGCCATCTCTGATTTTGTTTACTTAACCATCTTTGTGTCCAAGCCTACTGTTTTGAAGTATGGTACGGGTTATGGCACTCTCCAAGTTTAGATTCATTAGAATCCCCTAAAGCTTTTTCAATCTCTTCAAGATTAATTAATTTTATTAAACATGGATAAATTCCTGTGAAGATTTGTTATATTCAAATCAGCATCATATTTCTTTTCAAAAGGCAGTGTTTTTCTTCTGAATTAATTACCATATGAATGTGATTTGAAGGTAGGGTGGGGATTCTTTTTCTTTCTTTTTTTAAAGCTAATTAACCATGTTATTTTGAATATTTCTCCATATAAAGTTTCATTACATGAGCTTGGCAATACGTGTTGGCTTCATGATTCTAACCCGTATGTTTATTCTGCAAACTTTTAGACCCATCCTTCACAAAATTGTTTCATGTCATCAGTGGATCTGCACACTCAATATTCTTATCAGGTGATTGACATTAATGCTTCTGACTTTTTTGTTGTAGAAGCTTATGTACTGTCCTGCTATTCAGTTTAATATGACTATCAGAATTCGGAAGCATTACCTCCTTTCTGAATGCTACCAGCTCAATTACAGAATCCCATATGGCTAGAATTATAGCAAATTTATTGTGCACACAACTGTTCACCGAAATGGTTCAAAAGTTTGAATTATATGTTTATCAGAAAAAGAAAAATAATGAATTCCACCTTCCAGATCACATATGATGGCTTGGTGTTATATTTTCAGGTAATGGTTCCTGAGGCTTTTGCCATTGTCTTGGCTCCTAAAGATACCTCAAGGTCTGATCATTTTATTCTACGATACATCTTAGACCAAAATTTCACTAATTGCTTTAATCTTTTTGGCTTGAAGGTGGTACAGAGGAATTGTAGAAAATAAAATCCAGAAATCTAAAGAGCTGTAAATATAAATCTAATGTGCATACAGAAAAAGAAAATTAGGAAGGTGTTGTAAATTTTTAGCTCAACTTGCTTTATTTTGTTTCCTTAAATTTGATTAGTAATTTGGACCTACAATAAATTGTGAAGTGGTTGTTTGTTGTAGTTTCTCTTGAACCATTGTAAACCTCTTATTGTACCTGTGATGTTATACCACGATTATGTTGCTTTTCAATGGTACAAATAGATCAGTTTTGAATTTGGACTCTTCTTTTGTTTCAATAGATAAGTTACACAGCTTAATTATGTGACCTTTGCTCAGGAGCTGTGGACTGTTTCGGATAACTGATCCGGATGGCATGGGGATTCTAAAACTTTGCCCAGAGACGGGATTTCATCCGCACGAAGACCCAGATAATGGGAGTCCCATGTATGAGCAATGCTCCAATGTATACAAGAACTCGAATCTCAGGTTTGAAATCTTTGACTTGCGCTGAAAATGGCTTTGTTTGTAACACAGCAGGTCTATTTTTCACAGATAGTCAGGTAGAAGTTATCACCACAGTCATGTCCTAGTCACTCGATCTGAAAGAACTTGAATTTCCTCAAAATGTTCAGTAAACATATAATATATTGGCACATAGAATTTATTATTAGGAAACAATAAAAGCTCATCAAGGCATCCCTTTTGATGGGGCATTTATTGGCCCTTTGTATAGGCAGCAGGTACTAGGTGGTGTCAAAAAAAAATTGTCAGTTCAGTGGTTGAAGACTTGAAGTAAAGTGGGTTTAGTACTTATCTGCTCATAGTCTTTGTCCGTATTGTGTTGTGACACCAGGGAACCAACTTGAACTATAGTTGTAAGGAGCAGACTTAATAAGGTTTTCTTCTATACATCTCCTTGTCTCAGCATTATGGCTTTGCCTGATATTGAGAGAAATGGTAGAGGGAGGGAGGGGGGTATATGATAGTGGGCCCTATTTTTGTGGGACCCTTATGTTAGAAGGTTTTTTTTTCCCTCAAAAGAACCTCAACAAGTGACGGATATACTTCATTAAGTCCAAGATGTGAGTC
>QFDD01012200.1:0-10746 GCA_006871305.1 Vachellia collinsii
ACGGATTCTGCGAGATAAGGACTGACAACGCGCACCTCGTTCATCACAACTATGACAGTCTTGTCCCAGCGAACTGGAAGCCTGCTCACATGTTTATGACAGCCGTTAAAACAAAAAATGAATGTGAATTGTTAATAATAATTTCCCAGAGGACAAAAACGCAACCAAGAAAATTTAATAGATTTTAAAAGAAAAAACTATACAGGAGCAGCAGACATTTATTCATTCAATCCATTTAGCAAAAATCAGTGACTGAAATTCAAGCTAACCAATACTAGATTTCATGTTCATGCATACACGTCCCAAAAGTCCTAAAGGTCAAAAATCAACCTGCGTTTGAATTTAAAATTTCCAACTACCTCCACCAATTTAACAATCAGATCTATGGTCATGGCCAAATGTATGAAATCCAGTTGCAGCATCTAACCATCCAGTGCTTGTAAGTTGTAAGCACGGCAAACATAGAAGTCCTGGCATAGCTCTAAACTATGTAGTTATTTTATTGACCTTATTATTTCATATTTATGAGTGGAGGATATCAAAATGCGATACCATCCATCACTTGACAGAAACACTGGTACAACTGAAAGAAAAGGAGGGACTAAAATCACATCAAGAATATTCTGCAACAGCATTTCACATAACTCAATATTCAAGGTCAGGTACAGGAATTTTGCTAGATGACAAGAATTCAATTAACATCACATTTATTAATAACAAATGAAGTTTGAGAAAAAAAATAGCATAAATTAATGTTCACTTATACACATCCATCATCTAAAACTTTACATCAGCAGAATAATATTTCAGAATAAGCATATAAATAGTAGAGTTTGTGTAGCCTTTTTCTCTATTTACAGACCTATCTTTCAACAGTGAACCACCACCTCCCCCCAAACCTCCCACAAAAAAGCCACCTTCCCCAACCATTGAAAAGGGGAATTCCAAGGTGCAAATCACAGTTTCTTCATTTATGGACTTATGGTGTATTGAAATGCTAGAGTAACATTCTTGACATAAAGCATATCAGTAAGTTTGTGACAGGTTGCTGAAGAACATGATATAACAAATAGAGAGGGTGATAATCACCATAAAAAGGGGTGAATTACCTCCACTAAGGCATATAGCAGACGAAGAGGCTAAAAACCTCACTATTGAAGTGTAACCCATTAAAAGAAGCAAACCAGGAAGAAATGCAAATATTGATGGAGATCAAACATATCAAACGTATCCAAGAAACAACAGAATTCTAAGGATGCAGGGGTAAAAACCAAGGAAACATAAAGCAATGAGAAACGTAGTTCAGTTAAGTAGACAACAGGAAATGTTTGGCTATACAAAAAAGGAAGATAGGAAAACATTTTATTGTTTACAAGTCACGGAGAAACTCATAAGCTGGCTTGGTTATAAAATCCTTAAATTTCCATATACTCTCTGCCACTTAATTTTATCATCAAAAATTTGTGTCAAGAAGTATTACACATTGTTCAAATTGAATAATTAGTAATTAGGGAAATGCGGTTACAATTTCCTTGCAGGCTAAATTAAAGGTTCAGCACTTACGTTTTAGACAATGCATCAAAAATACTTTGTGCCTCGCTGGTAACACCCACACCAATCCTCTCAGCCTCAGCCTCTGCTTGTCTAAGATCAAAATAATTTCGTATCAAAAGTTATTCTAACGAATAACGCAGACACAACGTTGAGAAAGAAAAAAACTGAAAAAATGAGCATGAAATGATTTTAGAATCAAAACTGCACCAAAAAAAAAACCTGATCGCTGCTTCTTCCCTAGCTTGGAGAGCACTAAGGTCAAGGAAGCAATTCTTTGGATCAAGTGGGTCCTCTGCTTGACCTAAAAAGGTGAAATCTTTTATATAATTAGCCTTCAACAACCGAATATTTCGATGAGGTCCAGGTTTGGAACCTTCCTGAAGTACGAGGATGTTAGAAGAGCGATCAAATGTGAAAACTTGTGCTTCGAATTCGTCGCCTAAGGTGGTCTTGATCGATAGCAAACACCCCACAGCCAGGTCCCCTGGGTTGTTACCAACCATCGCGATTCTTTTCTTTGCCTACTAGTGCTGCTATACAACTTCCCCTTTCTCTCCCAGAACACGCAAGCTTGCACCGATTGAACCTCGTCGTGGAAGGTAGACGAAGAAAATTTGATTTTGGATTTGAGGCCTTGGGCTAACACTGGCTAATTGGTTTTGAGTTTAATTTGGAGGATTTTGGGCTCAAAAATAACCCGAAGAAAATTGCACAACAGGTGGGGTTGGGTTTACCTAGGACATGATTCTTTTTTCTTCGTGAACTGTCAATTCACCAATTCAGACATACACCAACGGGAATTTGGATCTCATAGAAAGGGCTAATATATCATAATGTAATGAATCAGAATTCAATTTGTCATTAAGAGAGATACACATATTTAATACTTGATACTGCCTTAAATAAAATTACCTCCGATAGAAGGGTACACGTGTTTAGAGAAAAACAAAAAAGAAACAAATGAGATACACAAAGGAGAGATCAGAATAGACAGGTCTGCTTCTGAGAAGATTCCTCATTATCCAATTCAATGGACACAAGTTATTTGAGAGAACAGAATGTCTACATTAATCTTCTTGTTTTAAAATTAAGAAACAATTATTACCTTATTAAGATTAATAAGGGTAATTACGCTTATTAAATATTTCATTCATCTCTAATGTATGAGTTAGTTGAGTTGGTTAATTATTTGTACAAAAACAATGTATGTTAGTCTTCTTAAAATGCTATATTTAATCATTTGCATTTGAACTATTACGGAAAGCAAAACCGCTAATATGTGCAACCAATAGAAGTAATTTGAAAAAAGAAAAGAAAAAGTTATCAATTTAAAAAATAAAGTAGATTGTGATATTACATTTGGAAGCAAAATAAATCTTTACTATTCTACATTTAGGACCATATGGGATAAAATTTTAAAATTCATATAGCATAAAAACAATTGCAATGTTCAATTTTTTTTTTTTAATTGTAGAGATGTATAAATAAAAATTTGAGTGACTTAACAACTTGACAAGAGAAAAGGAGATGAGGGAAGGGCCACATGGGGTTTGGTGGGAAATTGTGATGGTCGCACAATAAAAAAAAAAACCGTGTTTCACATGTGTTAGTTTGACACGGCTCAACCATGAAATAATTTTTTTAAAATATAAATTGAGCCATTAGCGAGTCCACTCTACAAGTGTTTTTTAATCATGGGTAAATCCCAATGCATAAAAAAATATTATTCTAGAAATAATATTATTTTTGTTAATAGTATTTTTATGGAAAGGAATAACTTTATTAATAATATCATGTTTTTAATAAAGAGTTCGGTGATGTGGCTGTGAAAGGTTCACTTTAGAAGCTTTGAGGCATGCTAGTGGGATTGAATTGAAACGATTTTGGAAGGTTAAGGTGAATGGACAATTTTTTTTTATGTTTAATGTATTGTTCTTGAACTTGTCAGTTCCTTTGTATTAAACAAGCTGAAGTTTGAAAAATTATTAAATTTTAAAATGAAGTTAGTATAACTTAGTTTAATGTCTTTTTTGAAATATGTTGAAAATATCTTATAAATTAAAAATATCTTATAATATTTAAGCGCACACTATTTTTTTTAAGATAACAATTAATCATACAGTCCTTATGGATTCCATCAAATTTTGAATTAAGCTGATTTAGTTTTCTCTTCTTCTTTTATTCACTTCTTATTGTTTTCTCTATCATTAAAGTTTGTCCTTCTATCCCAAAAATCTGAATAAAAGTGGGAAAAAAATATAGGCACTTGAATTAAAATTAGTTGAAACTGGATTGCCAGATTATTTTCTCCTAAAATGTAATGTAAGTAAAGGTTGAATCATAAGTTTAATTGAATAGTAGATGATTGGTAGGAGTTACTTGAGCAAATATAAAGTGGTGAAGCCAATAAAATAAGATTCAAATTATGCTTTCATAAACCAATTACGCTTCATACAAATCAATGGATACTAGGGAAAAGAGTTGGTTTCTCATGACGAAATAAAATAAGATTCAAATTCTTCTCGATAGATATATCTATATTTGGTGTTTAATACTACCTAAATAATATTGACTCCAATAGGAGGATAATTGTGATTAACAAAAATAAAAGAGTTAAAGTATAAAAATACTCGTGAGCTCTTATGAAAAGTACGTACAGTACCACTTGCTTTTCAGAAGTGTAAAAATACCTTTAAACCTTTAAAAGGGGAGCAAATATATTGACATTATTAAATGCAATCTATCAACGTTATTTTTTATAGTGGGACCCATTTTATTTGTGTATGCATGTGCACCGACGGGTCTTGACATTTTTACCCTTAGGTAATACTACTAGATGTAATTGTGGTAAAACTTTCAAGTATTTTTGCAACTTTAACATAAATTAGTAAAAAATAATCAGGCTTCGTAAAATAGTTAATTAAAGCGCACCCTATTGCTCTTGACCACATGGTTTTGAGAGAAAAGTCAACTAATTAGGTTGCCATCATAAACTAATTAATGGATATAGTGAAAAGAGTTGGTTTCTCATAATGTATTAAAATAAGATTCGAATTTTTCTTAAGAGATGTGTCTATATTTAGTGTTTGATACTGATTTGAATAATATTGACTTCAATAAGAAAATAACTGTGATTAACAAAAATAAAAGAGTTAATGTATAAAAAAACCCCTTGAGCTCTTACCAAAAAATGCGTACTTTTTCAGAAGTGTAAAAATACCTTTTAACATTTAAAACAGGAGCAAAAATATCGGGATTGTTAAATGCAATTTATGGTGTGACCCATTTTATTTGTGTGTGCTTGACATTTTTACCCTTAGGTAATACTACTAGACGTAATTGTGGTAAAAATCTCAATTATTTTTGCAACTTTAACATAAACTAGTAAAAAGACAACAAGGCTTCGTAGAATAGTTAATTAAAGCGCACCCTACTGCTCTTGACCACATGGTTTTGAGAGAAAAGTCAACTAATTAGGTTGCCATCATTAATTAACAAAGATGCATAAGCATGGTCAAGTAAGGCCATCTTTGTTTTAATAATTCCCACTGTTTTGAGTGGTTAACCTACTTCAATTGTTAAATTTGGTTCACCTAAACATGCAAAGTGTCACCGCCGGTGCAATAGTTTACTTTCAAGAATAACATTATTTCGGATTTCGTTTTAAAAAACAATGTTACTTCTCAACGTTAAAAATGTTAATAATCAACACTAATTTTTTTTAACGATCAACATGAGTTTTTCAACATAATGGAAAAATATTACTCCATTTTAAAATTTCTAAAGCAATATCAATGTTATTCTTGAAAAAAAAAATTTCAGAATAAATTTATTTCTTAACTTATCATATTATATGGAAACCATTGAGTTTGCATCCACTATGAATATAAAGAGCGTGTGAGTTATGGTAAAAAAACAAATTAAAAATTAAAACCTTATCAAGAAAAAATCACTATGAAAAAAGCTGATGCTTACCAATTGACTCACAAGTATAACCTAATGATACCCAGTTTTCTTTTTTTGGATCAAAATGGTACTGATATTTTAAATTGTGGTTAATGATGTTAAAAACAATTTAAGAGCAACGTAAATCAAAATCTAACTTATCTCACATACATATCTAGTAGATAATAAATTACATTAAAAGAATAATTTCGACCACTAATCCAAACATACACTAAATTTACTTTGAAAAGTTCAGAGTTAGAGTTTTAATTTATAATTCTTTTTATATAATAACAACTAGAATATTATTTTGTTTTGTTAAATATGATTTTGGCAGAGTCACTTGCTCTCCAACTCATTGTTCCCCTATTTTACCATTGAGTATTGACTCAATAAACTATAAATCCCTACATAAAATATCATTCTTTTATTTATAAGTAATCACTGAGTCCTAAATATAAAAGTTGATAGGGAGTTTATTTTCATCTTTAATATACTATTTTAGTTTACTAAATCTACTAAAGTTATAATTTTCTTTATAATTTTTAAAGTTGATTGCAATTACTAAGTGGAGTTTGTAATTAATATATAGCAGTTTCTCATACAAATAATTAGAAGATACTTTAGATAAATCAATACATATTTTTTTAATAAATAACAAGATTAACTATTTTTTAATGTCTATAAATTAATTATCTAGTTCTTAGTTTTAGTATAAAAAGAGTAATGTTTAATTAATTCCATGTGTTTAGAGAAACACCAAATGTCAACTAGATCTGGGATTCACATTTATTTTAGTCAATAACAAATATCAACTATGGATTCAAATTAAATTCTGATGATGTTACATAAAAAACTAATTAAAAAGAATTTGACATTACTTAAGAATTAGTATTGAATAAATAATAGTTTTGCTCATTCATAGCCAACTAGATTTTTTTTATATATAATGTTTTTAATATAAAATACATTAATTTGGAAAAAAAAATTTCTGGAGAGTTCATAGATAAAAAGTAAGCTTATATTTGAGGATAATAACTTTATAAAAAAAAGTTAACATATTCGAAATGTTCAAGGACAATTTTGTTATAAATAAAAAAAATATTCTTAAGTTTTTGGCCTTTTAAATTATGATAACTTAAATTTTTCTGGAGGTAACATAAATTTTGAGTTTCTTAATATTTTATCCCCACCCAAAAAAAGAAAAAAAATTTACACGCACAAATTACATTAAAAAAAACTTCTTAAATTACTTGCTATTTTTTTTTGGAGCTACAAGGGTTTTTAGGATTATTATTACAATTGCACTGTGAGAAGATAAAAATTGAAGATTTTTAAAAGTTTAAAATATATTACTATTATCACCATCTTCAATTTTCATTATATTAGGTAAAAACGTGTAATCAATTTAAGTCAACTTTTGTCTTAGCCCCTCTACTTTGTGTTTTTAGATACTGTGTCTATTTGAATAAACGATAACAGAAGTAACTTTTTGGTATAATGACCTTTAAAAAAGAAATTTTAGATAGAAATTAAATGATGTGATGTAATTTATATTTAAATATTAATTAACATAATGACTTTTTGCAAAAAAGAAAACTTGTTTGGATAAATGTTTGAGAAGTAATTTTTGATAGAAAATGATTGAAAAAGATATGAATATAATTAAATAATATATATTCATGTATATTTATAGATTATTTATACTATTTTTTATCCTTAATATAAAAACCAATTGAATTTTATTGAAAATATTAAAGAAGTTGAATACATTACCAAAAGTATTTATTCATGTATATATTAATCAGACTATGTGTCATGCAAATTAATTTTGAGAGAATTGATAAATATAAATAATTTTAAATAATGTATTTATCTTTATCAAGCTTCCAAATAAAAATCAAATGATTTTTATTTTAAAAATCGGGTCCAGTATATTGTGATTAATTTAAGCAAAAATTAAATGATAAAAACTAAATTCACATGCTGAGGCAACGACTTCGAGGCAACACAGGGTTAAGTAACTTGTGGCCTGAAGGAGATTTTGGCCTTAACGTATCTTGCAAAAGCGCTTATCCAAACAAGCTTTCACTATGCTTTTCTCCTTAAACGTGCTTTCCCCCTAGCTTTTTACGCCAATATGCCTACGCAAACACACCCATTTGTGATTTGTTTGTGATTAACTTTTGAAAAGTGATTGTATGCAATCTAAAATAAGTAGTGAGAAGAGTTTTGTTTCTACTCGCATAAAAGTGATTGATAAACATACTGTTAGTTTTTTAGTTTCTCTTTGTTAAAAAGTTAATCCTCCTATTTATTGATGTTAAAAGACATGGCACCTGAGCTGGCATGCAAGTATAACTTGAGATGGAAAACACATGGACAAATAGGGAAGAGAAATACTTAAATAAACCCTGTGTACTATAATGTTAAAAAATATATTTATGTAAATCAAGATACAACTCTTCTTATATATTTATCTTGTAAACTTAAATCATATTGAAAAAATAGTTTTTACTGTGAATCTAATCAGACCAAATACTAATTTGATCCTATTTATAAAGAAGATGTAAGCAATTTTTTAATCATATTCATAAGTTATATAATTAATTTTTCATATAAATGTACTTCCTCCCATCCTTATTATAAGATAATTAAAATATTAAATCTATCATAAAATTTAAATAGTTTTCAGTATTATTCTTATTAACTACACTAAATTTCAACACTATATTAGCTTATGCTCTCTCACTACCCTTATTAAATATGGACACATGGAAAATTATCCAATATTTATTGAAACTATCAAAGTCTCTTATGAAAATGACAAAAAAAAAACTTCCTAGAAAGTCTACTATATTGGGAATAATGTTAGAAAATAGTTGAATTTTAATATAGAATTAATAAAATATAAAATTTTCCTTAACTTATTTAAAATATGTTAGAAATAATTTATAAATAAGTTAAAGGGATATTACAAAAGAGACACATTATCTTATTTAAACTCTGTCTAATAAAAATATAGCAATTCAATTCATTTTAAAATTTTAGTAAGCTAATGACTCATCTCAACCCATTCATATTTTTACTTTACTTTTAAGAAAAATAATTCTCTTAATTATCAGATTTATTTTTGTTAGAAAGAATTGGGGAAAAATCTTATAAAATTAAGTGTAAAATAGAATACAATTAAATTTCTATAATATACAATTTAACAGCTATCATTTTATAATTAATTTTGAACGAGCACTTTTCCCAAATTTTTTTTTTCTTAAGCCATTGCAAAGCAATAATCTTTGACTTGACAATCTAAAACGGCATAGGATAATTCACCAAAAAAAAAAATAAAACGGCATAGCATAATCAAAACGCAGGCTAGGGCACGCAGGTTGCTCAATGGAAGAGAGGAGATCGATTAGCGGTGGCTGCACTGTGAAGGTGGAGTGGGAATTGTCGATTGGTTTAGGTAGACGAGAAGCGATCGACCTGGATGGGCTCGCCGGTGAAGGTGAAGAAGCAATCGCAGCTCGGGCTAGGCGGAGAGGAAAGAATCATCGGGAGAGATTGGTGGGAAAAAAAAAGAGAATAATCGCGTGAGACGGATCTGGTGAGTGGTTAAGATTGGTTTTTCGACAGCGGGGTTTTGTGATATGGGTTTTTTTCCCCATTAGTAATTGATTTCAAGACTAATATGGGGTTTCTTAATTATGTGCATATTTGAATATGAAAGCTCAATCTTCCTCTACCTTTTACCTTCTAGATTATGTCTTATCAACTTTTGATGGCTTCTTATAATAATATTCCTTGTTTATCTCACTTTTCTTTTTTGGTTTTCCACCATCGATACCTGCACTTGCCTACTTGCTTTTGTGACTCATTTTTATTTCCCAAGGGAGCTCAGTGTAGAATGCTCTAGGAGCTTTTTGTTTTTGTAATTTCAAGCTTTGTCATTTAACTCAACTCGTGTTCAATCAAATGGAAACGCTTCTCTGTTGGATTCTGACTATTGAGTTTATTCTATTGCTTTTGCTTGGATTAATGGATTCATGTTTGTAGAAAAAGGCCCAGTCAGCTATTTTGCCCATGTGCTCTTCCATGTTGTTAGTGCCATGTCAGCTCCATTTGCCACATCACCAAATGTTAGGGAACAGAAGGACTAACTTTTTACTGCTATCTGAAAAAAAAAGTACAGGATTAAAACCAAAGTTGATTTTGTATTACAAAAAAAAAAGACCAAAGTTGACCTAAACTATGAGGACTTCAAATATATTATTCCCAAATTATAACAATATCTTCTATCACTATAAAAAATAAATTCTTTTTGAAGTTTTTTTGGACTAATTTAAATTTTCTAACATTGATACAAAATTACATTCATTATTAGAATTATTGAAATATATATACAGCACTATCTAAATTTTTCATGGATATATTGATATAGGTCATTCTTGTAAGCTTGTGTTGCACTGTTGTTCTCGTTCCTGGGTCAATCGTGATTTCTGGTTCACTATAGGCCTGGATGAGGACAACAGTGGAATAACAATAACAAATTTAGCAATCACTTGTAAACAAAATTCCTATAGAAAATTTTCTGAAGACTGGTCAGCAAATTACCGAATTAGGCGGATGATGAGAATTGCGTCTGTTCTCTCTCGCCCCCCCCCCCCGGGGGG
The DNA here is from genome assembly GCA_006871305.1 of Vachellia collinsii. NCBI lineage: Eukaryota > Viridiplantae > Streptophyta > Magnoliopsida > Fabales > Fabaceae > Vachellia > Vachellia collinsii. Next base: position 10,173 of record QFDD01012200.1, read on the forward strand.
CGACAAAAACACCCTCTTAGGCTCTGAGCACCAGGAAAAAAAAACATAAGAAAATAGCAAGGAAAATAGAGGCAGCATATGAAAATGGTATCAACAAACGCATTCAAAGACCAATCCTTCTCCTTCCCCAATAAACTCTTGCTCATCGCTCTCTGTGCTCTTCTTCCCCTTGCCCTCCTTCATTTATACTTTTACCCTCTTCATCTTCCTTCCTCTCCAGAATCTCATCTTTCCCAATCCACTATCACCATCTCTTCTCAGTTTCCTCCTCCTCCTCCAGTATCTTCTTCAGCAGGTAGCTGCAGTATGTTTTTGGGTTTTTGTTTCGAATTTCATTTAGTAACTTGGGTTTGTGAGATTTTACAGATTTTCCAGACTTTACATGTTGTCTTGTCTGTTGCTGAATTGCAGAAGAGGAAAGAACCAATCAGACTCCATGCGACTACTCCAATGGAACATGGGTCCGTGACACAAGAGGCCCTTTATACAATAGTACGACCTGTGGAACAATCAAGGAAGGCCAGAACTGTATCAACCATGGAAGACCTGACTCAGGATATCTCTATTGGAGGTG
>QFDD01012203.1:0-11476 GCA_006871305.1 Vachellia collinsii
AAGCGGCCCTACACATAGCTTCCAACTCAGTGTTTCATGAACGCACAAAACATATTGAGATTGATTGCCACTTTGTCCATGAGAAGATTAAGGAAAACTTTATTTCTACAGGACATGTGAGATCTGCAGATCAAATAGGGGATTTGCTTACGAAAGCCCTTAATGGGATTCGGGTTGACTATCTTTGTAACAAGTTGGGCATGATAAACATCTATGCTCCAACTTGAGGGGGTGTATTAGGATATACTATTTAATGTTAGGCATAGTTAGGCAATTAGTTAGGCATATTAGTTAGGCATAAGTTAGGCAATTAGTTAGGCATATTAGTTAGGCATAGTTAGGCAATTAGTTAGGTATTGGTTGCTACTTTGTGTGTGTATATATATGTTCATTTTAATCATGAAATATGAAGGAATTTGATTCCAAAACTCTATAGTTACAAAAAAGCTTTAGCAGATCCCCAATCAAAATACTTTGCACCAGGTTTGAAAGTCAGCTGGGTGATTTATTTACCAAATTTGTTGGAGGTTCTTAAGTGAAACTTATCTGAAATAAGCTCAAATGATATGATATTTATGCTACAGCTTACAAGAGGTTTGCTTCTTTGCAAATTGCCACAGCAAAGTTTTTTTTTTTTTTTTTTTAAATCACTGGGGAAAAATCAAACAAATAGAAAAAGCCTCCTGTCAAAGAAAAACAACCCAAAAAGGGCATTGAAACAAAAGGTCCTCTCATATGTATGCTATCTATACCAAGATGACGACATCTTGACACAAAAAGTAGCAGGAAGAGGATCAGTTTTTGGCTAAAAAAATAAGAAATCATTAATAGGAAAAAGAAGTTGAGACAAAATGAAGGGGATCAGCTTTGGCCAACTTTAGCATTTAAAGCTCAGTTTCTAACTTTATTTTTCCTAAAGGAATCTTGCATACATGCTACAATACATGTCTAGTGTAAGATTTAACCATATCTCTAAATCATGTCAATGAAGTAGTTATCATGATTAATCTGTCTGCTATCTAACAATGGGTGTACACTATCAAAAAGCAAACTGATGCATGAAGTTGACTGCACTATTGTTTCAGTACTCTTGCAAAACTGCCGAGAAATAAATTTCTGATCTTAGCATCCTGTAATTATCAGACCATTTTTTGTTACCACTTCAATCTCTGGAATCAGTTACAGAAACCCAGGTTTCGCATCTGATAGATATCGCTTAACGTATCAAAGGCAAGGAAACAAGTCTAGGCGGTTGAATTAATTTGAATTAGTCAAATTGCCCCATTCATTTCGAATTATTAGCCAGATCATAAGGCGCTTATTCAGCCACTAGCTGTTGCATTTGTTATTTCCGAAGTTTTAGGAATTCCATTATGATTCAGTTGTATTCCATTATCTATAAATATCTGAGCCCTTTCAAGGCTAGGATAGGAGAAATAAATCGTATTCTTTGTGGAGATCCTCCTGGGCTATCTAAGCTAGGCAAGTGAGATACTTACTTGCTTTTCTTTGATATAGTATCACTATTCCTGTTCCTATTTATATTTTGTTGTTGAATTATCTCTCGCTATAACTGGTGGTTAACAGCATCCATATTCCTATCAAATTGATATCTATCCGCATAAAACAAGATTCCAGAAAGAAATATTGGATGCTATCATGAACTTCAACCTATTCACACAAAAATGAAGCTGGCATATATTGGAAGCTTAGAAAGCATGATTGCAGGGAAGCATCAGACACTATTAAGACTCAAGGACAGATATAAGCCATTGGACTGGAAAACACCATCCGAAGCATGTTTAAATCTGACAGAAAATGGAAAAGATAGCATCCAAGATAAGTTACTTCAGACTAGATTTACAAATGAAATAAAAAATAAGAATGAGAAAATACCTAAAGAGGTCTGTAAGCATTTACCCACATATCTAGGAGAGACACCTAATAATGATGGCTTTCATCCAAAGTATCAAAAGCAGGTCATCAGAAATCTTAGAATGGGTTTCCTGTGACCTTTCATTTTCCCACTCAAAACAACTGACTTACAATATGTCAAAAACATTTCCCAGAATTTTCTAGAGGGGGGATTTGAAAATGAACAAACCTGGTGAAACAGAACCCATCATTAGATAGGAAGTAATGTTAGCATCAACTATGAAAGCAACACGAGTATAGGCTGAACGAAGACTGTGGTTCCCTGACCCTGGAACATCCCCTTGTTGATTAGTATCATTATCAATAAGCATATTCTCGAAACCCAGACTCCCATGAGAACCATCTTCATCACTGACTACACTACGAGGAGAAGCGGGTATGCTGATATCTTGAAGAATGGCTGATGGATCAATTACTTTTGTTGCCCACCCCAATCGGCACACAAAAGATGCAGCAGCCTGCAGTTGAGATAAATCAGCCTGTAGTGTAGCTGCCAATTCAGCAACAGTTGCATTCTCACTTGAAACAACAAAGACAGCATAAAGTAACCTGGAAAATATACTTCCCACTTAGACTCTTCAATGGAAATAACATTTTAAACAAAAAGGATGGAACTGCAAATTGAAACAACTGCATTACTCTTCAATAGGATCTTCATAAGACTGCTCCCTGTTGGAAACAAAACCTTCAAGCCTGGAAACTGAACCACAGTAAATTATAAATTAAATGTTACCAACCATCACCAGCTCAGATGACAAAAAAGAACCTTTAAAATTCATTTTAAATATATAAACTTAGATTTTCTCAGTTTATGCTAACACATCTTACATATTTATAAAACCATGCCTAATTGAACATGTCTAGCTATGAAGCACCGATACTTCAAAAAGGTAAATGTACCCATATCTGATAAGTATCCAATACAATTCGCATACTGTACTCCGTGATACATCACGTATTCTAACATTTGTATTACCATGCTTTTCAACAAAACATTTCTATATTATTTACAAACTTGGAAAAATTAATATTTTTGTTGATCATTAATATCTTCATATTACTTTAGAAATACTAGTTAAAAACTCAATATACTCATAATCGTAGCCTAAAATTTTGAAAATTGCTATATCCACCATATCATGTTGTTGTATCTGATACATGTACCCGTATCCATGCTTCTTGGACGCCAATAATTGTGAAAAAATTTATATAGAATACTAATAAATTTAGTTGCTGCATTTTTTCATTTCAGGAGTAAAATAACATAACCTAATCATTTAAAGCAATGAATAAAACATAAACATGCAGAACACACCTTTGAACCGATCATCAGGGTATACAGGAACATCAAAATAGATCAAACCCCGTCTATAAAGACCCTTTATTATGGCAGGGTCAAACAGGAAAAACGAATTTGCTTCTTCTTTACAGATTTTGTCTATAGTAGCCGCTTCCTCCTCTGAGAGTTTCTATAGAGGCAAACAAAAAAAGGTGAGAAAAGTCAACAAAAAAATACCTGACATGTGAAGAAAAAGTTCACATTCCAAAATTAACACAACAATCAACATTACCAATTGAACCTCCACTTTATTAAGATGAAAGGAAAGCCTCACCTTAAATTCTTCCAAGGTAAAGTTCACAAGACAGATTCCCCACCAAGGTTCAATTGGGAAATCCACAGGCTGTGTAGGTAGAAGTTCTCTTGCAATTGACTTGTTCAGTTTCCACATGATTTTCTGGTAAAAGCAAATGCCAGTGTGAGGTAATAAGATGAAAAAAATAAAACGCTTTCGTACCTGCAAGTCTGCTGGAAGGTTATTGGGCACAGAAGTAGGCTGCATGTCACTTTAAAGCCAATTCCTACTTTCTTTGAAAACATTCATTTTGCAACCAAAATGCATGCATTTATCCATGTTATGGGGCCAGAAAACAAAATGACAAATATTATAAATCATAGTGATGCCACTAGAGGAGAGATGCAGAACCAGAGATAAAAACTCGCAAAGAACTCTGAAACTCAACTCAATCTCAATATTCACGAAATCAGGAATGTGAAACAAAAGTGAAAAACCAATATACTAGCAATCCCATGATAGGCATACATGCCACACATTTTTAATATGACCAAAATTCTAAGTAATCTATGGCTCCTAACAAAAGACATTGTGGTGATCACCAAAAATGGATATCTACCAACTATGGATTATCCAATTAATTAAAATATTTCTGGCAAGAAAATTAATTTGGTTAATACAATTCCATAATATAATAGTAAAATTTAAAAATATGACCTTCAATTTTCCATTATAAGCAAACACCCCCTCAACTTTTAATTTAAAACTCCTAAGCTATCATCATTTAACATTTGGGAATTTTGGGATTTAGTATTAGATGATTCATTCCCTCAAAGCTTTTTCCAACATTTTAAACTCCTAATTTACTTTCAAAACAACCAGACCACGTCATGTTGCAAGAAAATTAGTATAAGGTGACACCTTTGTTGATGTAAAATAAACAAAAAGTTTAGAATGTTAAATGTAAAAGTTTAAGGGGATGATCCTGGTTTTCAAAGTAAAAGGGGTGATCACAAATACCTAAAACTAGAAGTATGTATTTGAATTTCGTTTCCCAATATGATAGAATAACTAAAATAGTCATCCTCTCATCTTGCACCAAGTAGTGTCATGGCAAGAAGATAGCCATAGAGGCATTATTAGTTTGGTACCAATTTCAGTGCCTTGTCAGCTGAAAAGAAGTTGCTTGAAGGGTAAAATTGACAATATTCTTGCTGGAACTAATTAAACAAACAAAAACATACAAACACTAGCATACATGGAATCCAGGCATCATTTCTATTTTTTATATATTATTATACAAAGGAAAATCATTGCAATACCTTAGATCTGCACTTATTCATTATATCAATAAATTCATTTCTCCCAATTCCAGTGAGTCTTAGAGCATCCGCAGCACTAAAATTTGGGATGCTGTCGTAAGGTTGCTCTGCAAACAATTAAAAAGTGCAGCAAGCTTTTGAAGGACATTTTTCAACATTAACATACTTTTAACATCATAAATATTTAAAAAGGTTACAGTAAACAATCAAACAAGTGGAAGGAAGAAAAATAAATGTACATAATAGAATCCATTTATGAATAACGAAGCATGTAAATTATGGATATATCATGATATTACATATGCAAACAGAAATTTAAATTAAATCGTTGATATGATGAAATCTTCTACACATAAAATGATGAAATATGACAAAAAGTTGATATAAACTGCTCCAGAAACCGTATAAAGGTAATACTAATCTCACCAGCATGTAGGTCTTAGTAAGTACAACAGGCTAATAACACTCACACCCAGGATATATACAACTTACAGCTCTTCTCTGTCACACAAGCACATGCATCACACCTTTGCCCAAAAGTTAGTTACAGGCTCAGCCTATTAGCTACAGGTCCAACAAAGGCTTCATGGCAAAAGCGGAGGTCATAAAATAAAATATTGTAATTGCTGTATTTATTGTTTCTTTTCAAATAATAAAAAATCTAGAAGCAAATCCCAAATGAAAAACAGAAACGAAAAGAAAAGGAAAGAAAAGGGGAAAAAGAATGTCGTCAACAAGAATAACTAGGACAAGTGCTTTTGGCAATATAATTGCCTCAAGTCATCTCTTTCCTTAAAGCTTGCTCTCAACTTTCCATTAATTTTACTCGATCATGGCCCATCTATGATACACCAACATCACTTAAATACAAGCATGATTTGAACCAAAGGGGCACATGAAAGTAGTGGGCATTAAAGACTGGATGTCTCACTATGGATTTTAATATGAAAATAGTAGGCATTAAAGACCAACATAAAATACAATTCCAATAGCAACTCAAGAAATAGATTCAATCGATGTACATAAAAAAACATAACAAGACCCAATGAAGAATACAATTCATTTGACAATTGTGAATAGAGAAGTTACCATTTTTCATTACTTCAAAAAGTATATCACAGTAATATTTGAAAGGTGAGATTCTCATTATGCGGCAAATGTATTCTGCAAGATGATAAGGAAATAGCTGCAAGTGGAAAAACAAAAGAGAAAGAGAAAGTCATTAAATGCACATATCCTACAACAAAAGCAAAAGAAATTGAGAGCCTCACCCCACATCCAAGCAGTTCCAGTTATATGTTAATTTCATTTTTTAAATATGTAGAGTCATACACAAACACATATTTTCCTTTCGATAAGAAGACAATTAAATATCATCTATCAGAAACTAATCCTAAAAATAAAGAAAAAAAAAACTATATACAAAAAATACTATTCAAGGAATAAAAACTTGATATATGACATTGTAAGGGTGATTAAAAAATGACAAATGTTTTTATTCAGAAAAAACAAAAAAATTGCAGCATTTTTCTACTAAATAAAATCCATCATCAAGCTTTTCTGATCGCCTAAACAAAAACCATAAACATAGCATTACTTAACAAGCATTTAACAGGAACGGGAGTCAAATAGAATTTCTATAGAGCACATACAGCTAAGTTCTTCCGCAAGTAACGCATCATCTCTTCATAATATTCACTTTCTTTACAAACTTTGCGAGCAAAACAGTTATTCCATTGGAGTCTCTTCCTTATGCAGTATTCTATAATCCTGCATTAAATTTCCAGGGCCAGCAAAATAAATAAGGCAATCTAAAAATGCATTTGAAAGAGAAACCATTCAAGGATGCTGTTTGGACTTTGGACAGTGATGTCTATATCAGGTAACAAAAACTAAACAATTCATAGAGACAAGAAAACAAAAGCAATAGATTCAAAAGGACAGTAATGACGCTAAACTCACCTTCTATGCCATTCTTCTTTGGAAGAAATAGTTATTTGGAGACGTTTTGGAAGATTTTCCCAGGGGCATTCTTCCTTGATGGCTCTCTGCAACAATTGTTCCTCCACTGCCACTGGACCGCGGTGCATTTTCCTCTACCCAGATAGCCAGTCTGCCTCTAAACAGTAAAACACCATAAAGTCACTTCAAGTCATTATGTTCATGATCTCGAGAGTGAACATGGAGCTAAATCTTTAACATATAAAATTGACCCCAATTATGCCGAAAATAACAGTTCCAAAAATCATTTCATAAAACTTAGCTTCTACTTTTAAGGTTCCACACTATATTACGAAGGTTGGCAGCTATGCTATGATAGTGACAAGGAATTCACAGAAAATGGAAGAAATTACATGAATGTTGGTCAAAACTGAAAAGGAGTAGCGGACATTGAGCACCTGATCTTCGTTTGAGGTGACGAATTCAGCTAGGGTTTCAAAATTCAAATCCACTGACTGTTTCTTCTTCTATGAAGCAAAGATCAAGATTTTCCCACGGGATCTGCAGAGCGAAATTCGTCAGAGTTCATAGTCGCGTGACATTTCGCTGGTCGTGAAACCCATTGGATTTTATCCGACCCGTTACATTAAAATAAAATTAAATTAAATTAATTTTAGATTTTTTTAAAAATTTAATTCGATCATTCATTCGCTAATCAAGGTTAACAGCATGTTTGTCAACCACTTTTAAAATCACTTTTACGTAAATCAAAATAAAACTCATTTCACATACTTACCTCGAATTACGTACAATCACTTTTCAAAAGCTAATTTCAAACAAATCTTAAATGGTATTCAGACAAACAAACAAAGCCCTCATCAACCACTATATCGACCTATGTTGGTAGTCGTTGTGGTTAATTAAGGATATAAAAGTTCTCCTCTAAAGACATCTTGACTCAAGGTTTCAGAAAAAACTACGACGAAATATAACTTGTTAATTGCAATAAATACTCAGCTTCTTCTACAATATCGACACAAAGATGATTAGCGTTACACCCCCTAGTAATCAAATTAATCGCTTCTAGGGAGTCTTTATGAAGGATGATCAACTTGCAATTCTTGGACCAGCATAGTTGGGGACAATGGATAATTCCAATGAGTTCAGAAATAGTGATTGGGATGTTTGAAAGTCTACAGTTGTATCCACAAACCCAAGTATTATCCACATCACTGATGGCACCTTCATATCCACTTCTTCCATTCTGAAGAACCGAACCATCCACCTCTTGGTAAATTGATGAGGTTGTTCATTGGCTTTTTGTCTATTCAGTAAGTCGACTGTCTAGAAGGCATATTTCTGTAGCAAATCTTTATCTTAAAAAACATGAAGTTTACTGCAACATGAAGTCCATTGGACCTCCATTGAGGGGCAATAGTCTTTTATTCTGAAGAACCAAGGACTATTGTTTGCCTTCCCTACATGGACATCCATTGAGGGATCAAACAATTTATTGCAGCGTGAAGTCCAGATATCCCAAAAAATATGTTCTAAGAGAGTAGCCCATTGGACTTTCTAGTGTGAGGCTACCCCACTTCATAGGTCGGATTCCATTTTACCCAATAAGCAACCTCTAAGGAGAAAAAAAGTAAGCCACTTTAGTGGTGACACAATCGATCTCCATTTTTCGACCGCATTCAAACAGTCTCTTAAAGTGCATGGAAAATTTGTCATCAACACAATCAAATAGACAATTTTTTGTTTCAACTAAACCCATGAGTCTGTTTAATTAGTTTAAGTTTGTGAACTGTACCATGGGCAAACAACCACATAAATGACCTAATTCTCTTTGTAACTTACTATCTCCATAGCAGTTTGTATACATTATGTGATTGATTCCTAGTACTTGCAAAAATAGACAAATATGCATATCTGACATAAAAATTACCATAAATTGATGGTCTCCAGTAAAATTTATCTACACCTTTTTTCCTCATATGGGGTGTGCACTAGTGATACAATCAATAACCGGTTGGAAAAGCCACCAACTGAGTTTCTGCCTATCCCATTCTTCCCAATGAGTGACATAGTCTACCACTATTTCATCTTTACTAATAAAACATTCATGACCCACGATTAGTTCAATGATTGGCACATTAAGGTCTACTAGCTTTCAAACCAAAAGGAAGTATTTTGTCCATTTTTTATCTTTCTCTCTAATCTTGCTTGAAAGTAATTCTACATCGTACATATTCCTTCTAAGTAAAGGAGGAGTTAGCTCTCTCTCTTTACTTTTGGAAGGGATTTCCAACCACATCGGTATTGTGCTTTTAGCACATCCACCCAAAGAGCCTCCTTGTTAGTGACACGATTCTAGTACGGTTTCATAACGAAAGCTTTGTTCTATTCACTAAGGTTTTAATTCCCAAAACCCCTTCCTTTTTGTCCAATCTTACGCAATCCCAAGCCATTAGGTGGATTTTCCTGTGATATTCTTTCTCCCCCTAGAAGAGATTGTGGCTAACCTTCTATAAATCAGCAACCTTTTTGGGAACAACATGGTTGTCACATGATAGGAAGGGAGAGCAGCTAAAATAGATTTGATAATAGTAGCCGCTTTAACTGCAAGGCTGAGACATTTTCCTCTTTACTTTAGTTAGAATAGGGGTAAAGAGGGAACATGATGCTCCATGATGAAGGAGGGGGATTCCCAGATATTTTCTCTAGTTGCCAGTGAGATCCACACCTATTCTTTGTGTAATATCCCAAAAATTTGACCAGAGCATAAGCAATAAATTCCTAGAAATAAAATTTGACCCGATAATTTATTTATAAGGCATATTAAATTATAAGTAATTTCAAAAGGCTTCAATTACTATTGTCAAAATTTTGGAATGCTACACTTCTGAGTCAGACTGATAGCCATTGCATGAGAAAAGTGGGCATTCTTAGAAAAAAAAAAAGATTTTAGTGTTTGCTATGTTCATACTCTAACCTGAGGCAGCACATAAATTTTGAATACAAAGGATCATACTATCAACTTGAGAGGCTAACGCTTCTACAAGCAGAACTATGCCATCTGCAAAGAATAAGCGAAACATTGGGGGCCTCTTGTAGTTAGCTGCATAGGAAGCCCATAAAACTTTGTACAATGCATCTCTACTGATATGACTCAACCTCTTCAATTTTAAAATTTAACATCAGTATGTTTATGCTATAAATAAATTTATTGATCAAATTAAATAATTCTATAAATAAATTTTTCTTAGGTTAAACTTTAGTATTTCAACTTAACTAAATTATAGTTTTCATTTCCATTTAATCACCATTAAATCTTAGAGTAAAATACTCTAATCTCTCTTATATTTTGTCTTAATTACATAAATTCTCCTTTTATTTTGAAAACATAGGCTTAATTCTGTATCATTAACTCCATTATAATAATATTCTAAGAAATTTTAAAAACAAATTATATTCACTAATATACCCTTCATTATACTAAATCCCTGTCATTGCTAGCACTTTGACTTACCTTGCCCTTACCTATGATCATTAATAATACATTGACTTATCAATCAAGCATCTTTACTTGTTATTGACTACACATTGACTTATCGTAAGTGGCACACTAGCTTGTCAATTGATAAATAAGGATAAACTTGTTTTTTCATAATTTTAATAAATTACCCACAAATATCTTGAAATTTCATATCCATTTGATGATTTTGTAGGATTTGATGGTGATAATTTATATTCTTTGGAACCTTTATATAATTCTCCCAACTTTAATAGCCAATTTCTTCTACTCGAGCATGCTGAGAATCAATTTCTAAATTGAGGAGCAAGACAAACTCATCTTAAAAAAATTCATTAATTTAGGCAAACAAAAAAAATCACATATATTTATATGTATTTTCCTATTATAAGCAATTTTATTTAAGGACGAGGCTTTTTAGTTTTACCCAATCCCTTTTGTTACAAGTCATGAAAATAGTTGATTCGCCAGAATGCTTTCATCATTGTTTTAGGCCCAAGAATTTCAAGAGCAAATACTATTTGGGCCTATTCCTTTGAGAAGCCCAATGGAATTTTACAAAATAAAATAATTCAAGCCCATGTTTTGTATTGTTATATTTTCAATCTCGGTTAAGAGTTTAGCCCTAAAAGAAAAAACTTTTTAGAGTTTAAAATTTGATATTGTTTTATTCATTTTAAACTCATGTTGGCACCATTATTTTGAACAATCATGTATTGATCACAAACGTTCGAAGAACGAAGTGATTTTCACATATACTTATTATAAATAGACATATTAATTAAATTTACTCAATATCGAGGGTGGAAATAAAAAGAATAAACTAAAAGTTTCTTGAAATCCTTATGTAAATAAGAACAACTAATTGCCAAATAATAAAAGTTGATGACGTATCTATACCAAAAAGCGCAAAAAGTTGCCAATATGTGAAAAATTTTACTCATCACATGTTTAAAAAATACATAGCTTACAAATGAAGATAAATAACTTGACAAAACACGAGAAAGACAATAACTTACATCAAAATGAAACGTACAACACATTTCAGTTGCTCACAGGATATTCAAGAGATACGTGAAACAAGAACCCAATGGGAAGAACATTAAAAGAAACAAAAGATGACACAATATCAGATGAAGCTCTGTGTGTGTGTGTGTGTGTGTGTGTGT
>QFDD01012204.1:0-10713 GCA_006871305.1 Vachellia collinsii
GAATAACCTCTTGAGCCAAAATAACATTATCTGAACTATGGCGACCAGGGACAAAACTACATTGATTAGGAGAGATAATGTTATCCATCACCGGTTTGATCCGATTTACAATAATCTTCGTGATTACCTTGTAGAGAACATTGCAGAGACTGATCGGTCGGAAATCTCTCACAAGCTCAGGATGGTCAATTTTTGGGATGAGGACCAAGAATGTATGATTGATATCCTGAACTTCATGAGGAAAGTTAAATACATTGGAGATAAAATTAAAAACAACTGGACTAACCTTATCCCATTGGGATTGAAAAAATAGAGCATTTAAACCATCAGGACCCGGTGCTTTCAATGGTCCCATACTTCTAACAGCTAGCTCAACTTCAGTTGGGGTGACTCTGCTTCCAATTGTATGAATGTGATTAGTAGGAATAGATGGAAAGATTGACTGGGTACTCAAAGGGATTGGGTCGCTACAATCTTCTCTGAATAAAGTTGAGAAGAAGGTCACTGTCTCCTGCTTAATTAAACTTTCATCAAAAATCCATTCCCCACTGTCTCCTTTAATAGCCTCGATCTTATTATTCTTCCGCCTTGCATTCGCTGGTCTATGAAAATACTTAGAATTTTTATCTCCCAAAACAAACCATTCACAACGAGTTTTTTGTGCCCACAAAAGATCCTCATGCAGTAGCAACTCCTCCAATTCTCCCCAAAGATTTTTCTGTAACTGGAGTAACGAGGACAAGTAGCCTTCACTATTAATACACCTGTTTAGCCCATCTAAACGGCTTATTATTCTCCTTTTCCTTCTCCCCAAGTGACCATATACCTCCCTGCTCCACTTCTCAATGCCCACTGTAAAATTTTGAACATTTGAACCCCATGAATCTTCTGCTGACCAATTTTTCCTCATAAACTCGTCAAACTCATCATGCAACAACCATGAGGCCATAAATCGAAAAGGACGTTCACCTGTGCATTGGGTTTGTTGATTTCTCAAATGGAAAAGAATAGTCCGGTGATCAAATTTATATTGGTAGAGAACCTTTGCCCCTGCCTCTGGGAATGAATCTGCCAACATATCATTTACTAGAATGCGATCCAATCTACTCTCACATCCTTCCCTACTCCACGTAAATAATGGACCCACTGTATGTAACTCAGAAAGCCCAGACATTGCAAACCATGAAACAAACTCTCTATCCACACCGCTAGAATTCCTAGCACGAGTGTGTCGTTCATGTTCATAAAGAGTACCATTAAAGTCACCTCCCAAACACCAAGCTCCATCTACTGTACTACTCAAATCTGACAGTCCACTCTATTACAAGCGACGATTATTGATATTGGAACTAGCATATATACAAGTAAGGAAGAGTCTCTCAGAACTATTCGTGGCCACCCCATGAATGAATTGATTATCAGCCTTGAGCACTTCAAACTTCCAGTCCCCTTCATTCCATAATATCCATAGACCTCCACTAAATCCCACAGCATCTACAAAATAAGAGTTTTGGAACCCCATTTTTGACGCAATTTTTCTAGCCTTAATACCTGAAGCCTTTGTCTCCAGAAGAGCTAACACATCCAATTTATATTATTTTACTAATTCCCTTATCAACCCAGGAAAAGATCTTGCTCCTACACCCCGACAGTTCCAGAAGAGGACCTTCATGGAGAAACTACTTCATTATTGTGTTGGCTTTGAGGGCCTTGAACATTTATCTCTGTAGGATGAACCCCAGCTGGAGAATGGGGGTGGGGTTGGGTCTCTGATACTATTAAATGTGAGGGATCAATGGGCCCTTCCACATCCATATCGCTAGATGGCCCATTTTCTTCAGCCCAATTCTCTCCCACATCCTCTAACGTGTCAAAGGGGTTTTTGGATTGCATGAAATTCATCTCCCCTTTTCCATCAGCACGTGTCTTCATTATATCTCCATATGGCCACCTAACTGTCTCTCTCTTTTCTTTATCCGTAGATGATTCCATTCTAGTCTTCCTTTTATCATATCTTAATGGGACCCACTTCTTTTTATTAGTTAGATCATTCCCAAAACCTCGTGAATCGTTATTAATACCAGTCGAAAATATAGCATTTGTTTCATCCACCTTGCTTATCAACTTAATTGGTAACCTAAAATTAAAATTATGTGGGTCCGCAGGTACTGATTCTGCTGCAGCAATTTCGTCCCTTGATTCTGGCTAGGATCCTGCGATCCTGGGAGGTTCGATTTCCATCTCAGAGTTGGTTGCAGCGAACTTGGGATGCTCGAATAGTGTGGATTCATAGACATGAGAACGTGTTGGCAGATTGCTTAGCAAAGAGCTCCTTATCAGCTGGCATGGGAATATCTATCATGACAAATGAGGTCATAACGCACTTCTTCAGGAATAAAAACGTCATAATAAGCTTCCGTTGCAATTAGTATTTCTTATTTCTTTTGTCTTTTGTATTTATCTTCCAGTGTATCAAAAAACTAATTGATTAAATGGTTGCAACCTTTTACATAAGGAATAATCTCCTATATTCTGCTTAGGGACTAGCCATTTTGCATGCAACATTGTTAATTCGCATGAAGCCAACAAATTATCAAAAGTTCTCCCCCTACAATGGTTTTTGATCAAGAACCTAAAATTTCCTACTTTTGGGTGTGTACTAAATGTGCCTGTAAAACAACCACAACACACCAAAATGCGTCCTTAAAGTAGGATGTGTATATATGCTGATTATGAATTTTATGACACGATTTGCCAAGTGTCATTTGATAAATTACATTTTCCAGTATCAGGGGGAGAAAATAAACAGTTGGATAAAGAGATTAGCTTGAATGAATTATCATTGGCTCTGTTTGATCCTCATAAATGTGCACAGAAATTCAAAGGATAATTCATTCACAGAATTTAGCTAACCAAATGCCTGAAGCATTTATTGACCCAAAGTGAAGGATAAAGTCACATATCCCAGCTGCTAAGTGCTCATATAAGAATGAATGTCCCATAAGGACAATATATTATGAATGAATCTAAATGCCTGAAGCGTGAAAGACCCATCGGTTCAAAACATTAAAATCCTCACAAGACAAAAGGAGCTAAGAACATAGATGGTAAAGTCGAGGTTAATCATGAAAATTTACTTACTCCTGAAGAGTCAACTCCTGAAGAGTTATTTTCTCCAGAAGATAATATTGTAGTCCCAAAAGAGACTCAGGTACCTAAAGAATTTGAAAATGTTGAGATCTCAATAAACTATAGAATCCGATGGGATTGAAACAAAGTCAAACGTTGACGACATCATTATTTATAAAATAGTATATGATGTAATGAATGATGAGGATCATGAGCCAATATCCATTGTTAAGTGCCAATAAAGAAAGGATTGGCCATATGGATGTAAACCATTAATGTAGAATTGCTGTCATTGAAAAACGAAAAGTTTTAGGACTTGTAGTCCTTACACCGACAGTTGCAAAGCCGTTGAATATAGATGGGTATTTGTATGAAAGATAAATGAAAAAGGTGAAGTTATAAGATATATGACACGTCTTATAACCTAGTGCTTTACACAAAGATCTTGTATAAGTTGAGAAGAAATACATCTACCAGTAGTGGATATGATTACTTTTCGTTATTTAATTAACCCAGCAGTAAATAAAAGGCTTGACTTGGGTCTTATAGATGTCATGACTGTACATTCACATGACACACTTGACAGTAATATTTGTAGGAAAGTCCCTGAAGGACTCAAGATGCTAGAAGCCCCAAATGCAAATTCTCGAGAACAATATCAAATTCAGTTAGACAAGTCTTTATATGACTTGAAGCAATCAATACGCATTTTAATGAAAATATGTGTAAGTTTGCCTTTATTGTTGTCTATGTTGATGATATCAACATTATTGAAACTCTTGAAGAATTCCAAAAGGAAAATGATTGTTTGTAGAGAGATTTTGAAATAAATGTTCTATAATAGTTTTTCTCAAATAAGTCACTTTCATTATGAAATCAAATGATTGTGAAATCTCTGCAGATTGATAAAAACCTTTTTAGACCTCGAGAAATTAGCGAAGAAGAATATGAAGAACTACTTGGTCCGGAAGCACCCTACTTAAGTGCTATTTGGGCACGAATGTACCTTGCTAATATGACATGCTCCGGCATATCATTTGTCGCTAATCTATTAGCAAGACACAGTTCTTCAACATTACAAATACAATAGAATAGAGTGAAATATATTCTTCGTTATTTTAGAGGTATTATGAATGAGGTTATTATGCTCAGGTATATCTAAGTATGAATGATCATTTATTCATATGCTGCTTAGTGTACTTGTTTACATGTGTAGGTACAACTGTACAAAGGGTGATGGAGTAAAACTTATTTCACTAAAGTCTTCTTTACTCATGACCTTCCAAAAGGAACTGAAACTATCATCCTACAAAATCGTCCCAATGAAAATCCAGCAGATTTGTTCACTAAGTCATTTTATGCTATAAACATGTGACTTCACAAACTCAAAAATATTGAGTGATGTGGTTAAGAGGGGGAGTTGATACACACTGTACTCTTTTTCCCTTATCTAGGTTTTGTCCTAATGGGTTTTCCTAGAAAGGTTTTTAATGAGGCAGCATTGGGAAGTGTATCAATAAACTATGTACTCTTTTTTCTTCTACTAGGTTTTTGTCCCATTGGATTTTTCTTAGTTGAAAATTTTTTTGCAAACTATTTTAATTAGTATTAATTATTTAAATATATGAAGAAATTAAATTTAGATATAAAATGTTGGTTATGAATAATAAATAATTAATTCAAGTTAAATTTAAGTTGTTAATTATATAAAGATTAAATAGTGGTATAGAATGTAATGAAATGAAGAAATATAAACAACTTGGAAAAAAAAGATAATATTAGTATATTTAAAACAGTATTATCAAGTTGATGAAAAAAATTGCATTATCAAATACATGAGAAGGAGATAAAATAATATGAGAAGAAGATAAAATAAGTATAAATTGTGAGGAGAGAAATCATGTTGAACCATGAAAGAAAGATGAAGAGAAGTGAATGAGAAAAAGAATAATAGAGAAAAAAGAGCAAAAAATGAAATTAGGTGGAAGAGATATTTATAGGATGTCTAACAGGAATTAGCAGCGGTTTAGGTGACATTTTTTAACAACTATTTCTGTTAGAAGCGGCTTGTTTTAGTAGCATTTTATGTAACCATTTTTGTAGTGGTATGTGTTTGCAGTAGTTCAGAACCACTACTAAATATGTATTTTTTTTAAAAAAAATTTCCCCTTACTAATTAAAATATATTACATATATTACAGACATGAATTTTTTATTCAGCATCATCAGCCCTGACAAGGGGTAGATTGTCACCTCCTTTAGGGAAGAAGTTTTCAAAATTAGGAGGATGAAATGGCTCTGCCTCATAGGTGATGTGTTCATTGCTATCACACATGTTATAAAGATCTCTAGACTTAAGATGAACAACCATACTCCAATCTTTATGTTTCTCATTCTCCACATAATAAACTTGTTGTGCCTTTGATGCTAGATAACATTGCAAAGCTCGGGAAGTCACTTGTCGTCCATATGAAAGCAACATTCAATTTGAAATTCAAACTTTTTGCCTATTACGATTTGTAGCAGTTTATAAGGGAACCACTACAAAAACCAACCAACATTGTACTGTTTTTTTAGAACTACTGCAAAAGACAATTAATTTCTAGAAAATTTCAATTTAAATTTTTATAAATAATTAACAACTTGATTTAGAAAATAAATAAGTAAAATTCAATATATAAATTGAAAAAAGTCAAATAATATGTCACAATACACAATATATATCAAATGTTCAAATAAATACAAATCTGTTTTCAAATAAAAATGTATGCAATAAAAAAAAAATCAAGGGTTAGTCCCTCTATTCTCCTAATCCTTAAAAGGTTGCTCCTCACTCTAGCTAGTCTAGTGGGGTTGGGGGTCATCCTAAGTTGGGGGAGGCACAAAGAATCTGGGCACAAGAAGGAGCTGTGGAAGAGCAGAGCCAGGATGACCACTTGAAATGCCATTTGCAGCCTCTTTCTACATCTTCAGCTGAGCCAGTTGAGCATTGACTTGCGCCTGCATATATGTCTGAGTTGCCTGTAGCTGTGCCTGCACAATGGCTTGCAACTATGCCTCCCTACTACTCTGGAAGTTCGTTATGGGCTCAACACACAGCTTGTTGAACAAAGTATGATGTGCCTCCTGACTCTAGATGTGGTCGCCTGGGACGTAGCAACAAAAGATGAAGTCTTGGCTTCATATCTACTTCCTCTATATACAACGATTCTCGTCACTCTAAACCTGAAACCTGGAAGTCATCCAGGGTGTTGATCACGAGCTTCTAAGGCCACCCTGAGTAAGGCAGCGGGGTCTAATGCTGACCTCTAGGACACCCTGAGCTCAGCATCAGTTCCCTGAATACGCTCCAGCGATAAAAAAACAATATTAAATAAATTTCAATAAAATGGCTGTTGAAAAATACAATAAAATATTTAATAAAAACATGTAACTTACAATAATTTCTTTAGTCTCATTGGATAATGAAGTCCCATCATTGTGCTATTGGGTGGCCACATACATATCTCCATATGTGGCCCTCTGACCCTCCCTATGCGCTGCCTCATCTAAATAAACGGAAAAAAAGGTTTAGGCAAATAATACGTGTTATATTCATTAAAAATAAAATAAACAATAAACGAAAATAATTTCATTTGTGCCATCTCAGCGTAGGTGCAGGAGAACAGCTTCGATCATACAGTATGGTGGATCGTCTGATGAGCACGGCTCTATATAGCTTGCCTGGAAACTGCCCTATACTGTGGTGACCTCCTATACTGGACAAATTGTGGCTAGTCTTCGGGTAGGACTTTATCAAGCATGTTGGCTTCCACCCTTTGCCTATCTTCGAGATAGAATGTTCTTTATGGATATCTCGAACAGTAAATTTAGACTACAACAATTATCAAATAAAATTTAATAAGTATTTCATACAAAAATAATAACTTCATTTAAAGAAATATATTTAATTCGTACCTTAACAGTGTTTTCCCAAGCCGATTGCTAGGCACTTGGCTAGACCTTCTTCCATGTCGCAACGCTGATAGAAAATTGCCCAAAGTTACCACCAAGCCCAGTTAGGAAGTGATTGTACAATTGACCGCCTTTTTAGTACGGCTGCCGTGTGAGCTCATTCCATGGCACTATAATCATGTATCCATTGAGCTGGGAAACATCTCTCAGTGCAAACTTCATCTTTGAGACCCTCCCCATCGAATCTGCACATTTCATTCCATAATTAATATTAAAAATAAATTAATGAATTAATTTTGAATAAAAAAATATAATTGACAGTACTTACCTTGAATGTCCACTTCAAAACTAGTGGATCGGGTAGGGTATAGATGTGGGAATCTGTGCTCTCTAGCAATCTTCTCATCCTCAAAATTCCCAGCCTCTTGAACTAATATATTAATGTCACCAACCTTGAAATCATCGAGGTTGATGTCAGCTGGGTTTGGATTAGCCTCGGTTGTCCTCAAGACCCAACGTGTTAAAATCGTCAAATATGGGACTCAAAATACCTATTTCCATAAAAAAAAGCTTTAAGAGTAATCTAAACCAATTGAACTTCAAACACTACTATACAATTGTTTATATTTGACGGTTATTCGAACGGTCAAATATGGACACATAATATATTTCTACAGCAAATATTTGATGGTTCATGACCGTAAAGAATTGAGTCCCATATTTGACTATTCAAACATGTTGGGTCTTTGGTAAGGCCAAAAGGACTTACATGGGTATCAATACTTGATAGTGTTTCTTTAATAACTGCCAATTATAGATAACATACTTAACAATTGTTCAGATTGACCATGAAATAGTAGTCAGATACCATTTGACAGTTATATTTAACGACTACCAATTATTGGTCCGTCATTTTTTTTTTTAAAAAAAAATTATCGGGCTCTGCTTTCAAGCGGTCTTACGAACAATTACAATCACTAATATGAATAAGAAAGTCTATCCTCTTAAAGCTAGATAGTCGTGGTATGTACACTAGTATTCAACAACCCGCCTAAAAATCCCAACTGCAATCACTGTAAATTCTAACAAGTACATGTATCTTATCATATTATTGAATCTTTTGCCATTTGTTTTTTCATGATTTGTTATTTTGGTTGCTTGCTTTATTTTTACCACCTTCAAAAGGGTTAGTAAATTTTTTTAGTGTTAGATCTTGCAGATGTAATTTAACCCCTATCATTTACATGTTGCTGGTGCCAAGTTATTATTGCGAGCATGGCTAAAGTCGAATGTTGCCACCAATGGCTTGGGTGCTAGGTCACTATGCTTTATGCATTGCGATCCTTCTAAACCTAAAATATGAAACATGCCTCTTCGCCACCTCAACTTGATTTTTTAAAGAACGAAGGTTATTATTTAATGAAGATGAATATAATGAAGTTCATATACAAATATGAGAACTGAATTTAGTATAGAATTTGGTTGTGTGAGGAAGTCTTATTTGATAAGGAAACAAAACTGAAAGCCAAGGTTAAGGAACTAACCAATAAAGTGAAAATATTAGTGGTGAGATCATGATTAAGAATACTAAATTAGAGGATGAAGAAACTCAGGGCTTACAAGTCTTGGAAGAAGAAATTTGTGGAACAAATGAAGGGGTTTTGATTGTACAATTCAAACCCAAACTCAAATATTCATATAAACAATCCAAAAAAATCAAACCAATTAAACCTTTTGTCTAGTCTAAATAAACCATTTTTTTTAATGGAAAGGGAATTCATTCAATTAACGAACGAAAAAAGGTCTGAAATAATTAAAATCAATACCAGAAAGAGGTAAAACATAAACCCAAAAAAAAAAAAACTCAAATGAAAATTCATCGTTCTGGTACTATGCTTAAAAATTCATTCGGTAGTAGCAATGACCTCCGTAGGTCGAAAAGACTCTCCTGCAAATAAGCGCTTAATCCTAGCGCTCCAAAGTTGCCAGGTGAGTATTCCAAACTTCAACGCCCAACCATTACTGGAACGACGTGGATCAATATTGCGAAGCCACCAGTCACGAATTGGCTCGTGAAGAGAAGAGGTCAGCAAGCTCTCATGAATGAGATGCACCCAGCATCTCGATTCCCTCATTACAAAGGTCTCACGCCTCCTCTGTTGTGAGATACCCCTTCGCTTTCGTTCATAATTGGTGAGGAGCCTGTCTTTGTAAGCCAACCAGAGAAATGATCGAATCCTTTAAGAACCAGGCCATGTCCATATAAATTTCCAGCATTGCGCTTCATCATTCCATGATCTCACAAAATATATAAATAGCTTATTTATTTTCCTTTGATTTCTTATATACAGCTTATTTATTTGGGAAAATCCCATATAAAGCTGTTTGAAATATGGAAATTCTAAATTAAGTTGTTAAATTCAGTAAATCCTTTATTAAGTCATCAACTCAATTTAGAATTTTAAAATGTGGATAAAATAACTTTTCTACCCTTTTCTAATCTCATCTCTCCTCTTAAAACATTTTATTACTATATTAATGTCAATATTGATATATAATCAAGTAAAGTATGATTAAGTTAAATGAAAAGAATTTTTTTGCGTTATAAAATTATCACTAAAAATAATTCAAGCCACATGGTAGTATCAATAAAATGATTTTTAGTTAAATATTATGAATAAAAATTATATTTTTAGAAGAACTGAACTTAAATTTGAATTCTCAAACATCAAATAACTTTATGAAAATATAAGTTGTATTATCTAGAATTTTAAACTTAACAAGGGGGAAATATTAACTTAAAATATATAATAAAGAATCCTTATATTAATGGCTATCACAAGATAAAAATTTAAATGCTACATCTTGCAACTCACCGATGTACATGTTTGAAAATTAAAAAATTCAATTTTTTTATTTACAAGGTATTAAAAAATAAATTTTAATAAAAATGATTTTAGAATTGTCACTTCAAAAAAAATAACATTTTAAAAATTTTAAATTTAAAATGTTCATAATCAACCTAAACAGTCATTATTATTGAATATCAACCCAAAAAATTAAAAAATAAATTAGATAAGATATATACTCAATATAGACTATTTTTTATTTTTCTCTTATTTTTTCTCATTTTGGTGTATGATAGTAAATTTTAATTAATATAATATTTAAATATTTACAATATTTTATTTTAATGGAAGGAGAAATCTGTCTTTTTTCCTCAAGTGCACTTCCTAATTGTTTTTAATAAAAAAGATAGATTTCTCTTTCTATCAAAGTAAAACATTATAAATATCCAAATATTTGATTTTTTTAATAACTAAGGGGTATGAAAGTAATTTGATCCAATTTCTAAATCATTAATTGTGTCAGATATCATGATTAAGGATTTGTTAAGTTCAGCAACCCAAATTACAATTTGAATAATTCAAACGTCTTTTATTAGGATTTTCCCTATTTATTTCTCTTTGATTTCTAACTCTTGACTTAAAGTTTTTCCTTTATGCCTCATTTAAGTACTCGTCGGCATCTAAATTCATCCAAAATTTAACTCCTTGAGCTAAACTATGCTGTTCAAAACAGGAGAGGGAAGAAAAATTATGGTTTTTCATTCTATGGCCACCAGACACT